>APFE030786318.1:0-70537 GCA_000404065.3 Pinus taeda | reverse complement strand
TGCAGATGCACTCTCAAGAAAGGATGAGGATGTGGAAGCATTGTTTTGTGCTATTTATATTATCCAACCAGATTGGATAAACGAAGCAAGGGATGAATGGAAGAAGGACAAAGAACTGTGGCCACTCATTCAAAAGTTGCAGAATATCCTAATTCAAACAATATATCCAAAACGTGAAGAGGAAGGAAAAATCATATTGGAACCTGGAGCAGCCACAGAAAAAAGAACCTGACAGCTACGAAATCGATCAATCTCAAAGTGTCTCATCAAGTGGAAGACCTTACCGGCTGAAGATTCCACATGGGAGGACAATAATTTTATACAAAAGCATCAAGAACTACTCAAGCGTTGAGCACAACACTTTTTGAAGGTAGGGGTCCCTTATTGTTATTAGTACAACCCCCTTATTATATTTTTTTACCCATGTAGTCCCCATATTGTTATTATTGTGCCCCATAGAAGCCCACTATTGTTATTATTGTGCCCTTACATTATTATTGTTATGTCGGCTCTGATTATATTATGACCCCTTAGATTCCTATATATAGAAAGGAGGTCTTGTCATTTGTATCATCCAAGAATTGTTCATTTGTGTAATGTAAAGGAGGTTGCCCCCTGGAAGAGGCTTATTTATAAGGCGTTTATCTATCTTTTTGTGAGCTGGTTTCATAACACTGCAGACTCTTAGGAGTATGGATAGGATTATTAGGGGATTCCAGGCCAAATTCGTAAGGTGACCCAGTATTTGATGGAGGCGGACGAGACGATAAAGGTTGAATACTCAGAACAATCCCTAGTTCAACACCTTGATCCTCAAGCGACTGCGGAAGTTCGGGGAAAGCTTCTCTAGATGACCTTCCAGATGGAGGAGAGGAACGAGGAACGAGGAAAGCCTGATGGTTTCGCCACGTTGACTTTGTCTCAAACAAAAGAGAAGAGATATTAATTTCAAGGCTTCTTCAAAATATATTAATGGTATACTCACAATGTGGTCCAGAATAAAACTATCAGGAATGTGATGTGATCGTGGGCAAAAAATATTTAAGACGCTGAAACAGACTGATGCCTTTTCATGTTTTAAGAGTTGAGAAAAAGGAAAAGATGACCCTAGTCACTTTCGGTTTGAACGAGCTTGAAAGGACAAGTGCTCGACGATCTTTTAAATTTAAAGAGTAAAAAATGACCAAAATGACTACTCAGGATAATCTAGGCAAAAGGGATTACTAGGTAACCGTGAACTGCAGAATACCTCCTGCCGAACCGAAAAGTATGAGCAGGCAATGTCCCCAAATGTTGTGTTCGGTGTATCACGTTTAAAAGGTAGCAGACTTGGCTTCTTACGGATAAAGGATTGCAAACCTAGTGGGGTATCCCTTTATATACGCAACGATACGGGGAGCACAAGTCTGTACTAGCGTTGTCTAATGCCGAAGCGAATGACAACTACTAGGTTTAAAGACGCTGGAACATGTCTCTAGCCTAGACCTCTAAATGCGAGCGTTTAATTTCATTTGCGCCTTAAGTTAATTGAATATATTTTAAAAGTTTATCTTAAAATTAAGTCTCAGTTTTAGGCCCTAATGATGTCACCTGAAAAAATCTTATGTGCATCTATATGAGACAAAACCCTTTCAATTCGATGAATGCTTACACTAATTGAGAGAAGATAAAAAACAATCAATGCAACAAACAAGCAACTGAAAGTAAGATGACTCTTCACTACTTCGCTTTTCAAAACAAAATAATGGAAATTCTTTCCACTTCCTACTCTTCCTAGCAGATGCACTTCAACTTGTCCTTTTAACAATAAAAGAAATTCATTTTATTTCAAATGCTCATGATGATGTAATTCTAGCTTTCAATGATGCTACTCAATGCAACATATCGATTCAACAAACTAGAATGATGTATTTTCTTCAACGAAATGCTAAAATGAATCTTTCACATAAACATTACAATGAAAATTTTCAAACAACCAAACATCAATCATATACCAAGCACGGTAAAAGAACTCCTTTCAAACCAAATATGAAAAGATTCAATTGAAACAAACCGAGCAATGTAATCTATGCTCAGAAAAGAGACATTCAACAAGAGAATAGCAAACGAAACTTTTTGACTTGTTCAATTGAAAATAAAGCAAAATAGATGCAAGGACTAAAACATGAAATGCATGAAGCAGCAAATCACCAACTTGACTTGATGAGTAGATAAGAAAATGAATGGACAATGACCTAGATGTCCTAGGTACACAAACCATCCAAAACATTAAAAAATCAAGTAATGCAATCTCAAACCAATCAAGCCAACAAAGCATTCTAGCCAAGGAGAATAATGAAAAACAAGCCAAGAAACATAATCTATGAGGACAAGACACACCGGCAATGATTTGAGAGAAACCCTGATTTTAACCTATAGGAATCAATGCGATTGTCTAACTAGCAACAAGCACCATAATGGATGGTGGCATGACTGTTCAAGAGGAACTCGTGTTGGTCGACGCTACTGTTAGAAAATTAACAACGCTGATCGAGGGATTCAAAGAAAAAAGAAAATTTTCTACAAACTAAAACCAGACCTGTCACTATAAATTAAATAATCAAAGCAGTAGATGACGTAAAGTATAGTTTACAAAAGAGAAAGAGGGATATGAGAAAATTCGTCACAAATCATGAAATGAAAAACAATCCAAAGAGAGGGATGGTTCCCCAGTATGGTCACCGATTTGTGGAGTAGGAATATTCTCTCTGCGGACAGAGACAATCCCTCTAGCCCAAGGGAGAGGGTCTAGCCACAAACAAGACAATCTAACATAAGTTTCCTTAGATTGAGAATGGATTAGATCCTACCTCTTGTATCTCTTATCCTTGTTTGATGAAGTCCTTGTGTCTTTGCTCCAGCGATCAGCTCCTTAATGTCAATCAAGCACCTGAAAAAAATAGACAAGAAACCAGAGCACACATGATAGGATACAATAGATTCAACCTACTTAAGAGGCTAAGGAGTCTTAATCTACCAAATAGCATATACAATTGATATAGGAAACAAAATATCAGTTGTATTATTATGACAAAAAAGAAAGTACAACCTTCGCCTTAGCATTGCAGGTTTCCTTTGACGTGTCCGGGTTCCAACACCACTGTTAGCATCTTATGATTCACCTCAAACAATGGAAGTTAAAGGCTTCTTCCTCTTTGCTCCAAACCAAACAAACTACAAACTTATTCTCCCTTCAAAAGCACAAACTAAAAGGCTAAGGCTATCAAGATTTTGTAGCTTATTCCAGCCCTTTCATTAGCTAGCTGAGGTTGGAAAAGGAGGAGTTTATATAGCTTGAGAGAGGGGACATGGATCCCCTTATGATGGGATAGGCCTTATCCCTTTGTTTTGTTCCATTTTAATAGGGGAAAAGAGCCCAAATAGTTTGTCTCGTCTCTATCTTGTCTAACCATTTACCAAACTTTCGTTGACGAAGCTTCTAGACCTGGAAGCTTTGACTCCTTTTTTAAAAGCTTTCCAAAAGAGGGTCGGCGTGGGTCATGGATGGACTACCAGTGTTGATCGGTGCTAGGCTCAGTGTTAGACTTTGCAAATCGGCGCAGGGAAGAAACTGAGGGATAACACTGGCCTTGAAAACTGAGTTTGAAGGAATATTCTCTGGAAATGATGTAAGAGGGAAATGTTCTACTGATCTAAAAATGGGGCACTAAAGGCTTCTTGTCAATCTTACAAGAACCTCTCCCACTTCCAAAGCTTAAATATTCCCAAGATATTATGATTAACCAACTGTGGAATTAATAATGCTTGAAATAGGTGTATGCTTGTGTTTATTTTTAACTGTTAAGTGCTTTAAGTTCACTTGCTTATGCTGATATAAAAATACATATAATAGTAAATAGAACAACAAATAAGAAACAATATAACAAACACACAAAACAACAATATAATATCGATTTCACCCAAAACTCTTGGGCTACATCTCCTTGAGCTCTAGTCAACTCGACTAGGCTCTCTGGGATTATGGTATAAGTCCTTTTACAAGCTCCACGCTCAACTCCGTTGGTTTACACAGAACACAATGGGTTGAAAACACCATCTTATCCCTGGCTTTGAAGCTCTCAGGCTTTCTGGCTCTGGCTCTGGCTCTTTGGCTCTGGCTTCTCTAAGCTCTCTCTTGGCCTCTGCGTGCCTCTGTAATTCACTTGACCTCCAAGCGATTCTTCAACAACCTTCCAATGACCTTTTTCAGTCCTTCAGCTCCTTCAGAAACCTTCAGCTACCTTCAGCACTTGTGCTCTCTGTGTTTTTATCATGCATCAGTTACAGTCCTCCATCATTGGAGAACCCGTCCGTTTCCTCACAAGAATCAGTTTACTAGTGGAAAAGAACAGGCGGGCAGGAAAACCCGGTCATTTGCCTTCCTCTGGCCGTGTCAGCCAAATAACGGAAATACATAGGAAATGCACACAAAACACATTATGGGCCTTTAGCCCAGACTTCAAATATTATGGGATCGACCCTATAAACCTATCGGGTCCGTCCAAATATCGCTTAGGCGGGAGGTCTACAAACCTCAATACACGGGAATACACAGAAATCCCAAATTTCTGGATTTCAAAATATATGAAATCGGGTCTATAATATCTTTCGGGTCTGCCATCCATCGTAATATCGGAATCGCATCGTCGCATGGCCAAATGGCCCAAAACCCATTTACACGGGAAATACATTGAAAATCTGAATTTCCAGATTTCAAATATTATATAATCGCACTTATAAACTCCATAGAGTTTGCCCTTTATCGCAAGTTGCATATCGGCATATAGCAATGCGTTGGCCCTTTGTATTGGGGGTTTGCCAATTGCCGATCGCCGATCACTATCGGCCCCATCGCTATATCGCAATCGGCATATCGCATTGGTAATGGCCTGGGGGTTCTTTCCTTTGCTCATGCCAATCGCCAATCCGCCGATCAGATCCTGACCGTTGATTCGTACCCTCTAATCCAATGGCTGACAGTCTGATTCGGGCGCGCAACTTGCACTGGGATTAACCGCTCGAAAAAGCGGTTTCCTCTCTCCTCCGTTGTGCCATGCGTCGGCCAATGTATGGATTCGGGCGGAGCCCGTCCTATACCGCTTAGCTCCCGAGGCCCGCCCGAAATACCCCTTACGACCTTCCTTTTGGAATTCAAAAGGTTCCCCTATTTGGTTTATAAATCCGTCGGGTCCGCCGAAGGCCTTTGCGCTTGTTTTAAGTCATTTTTCTTTGTTTATTGCGATGCGATGAAGAATGTGATGCGATGGGTTTTTAAGGGTTTTTTTTTTGTTTGTTTAAAACACATTTTCCCTTAAGTCTTATTTATATAAGAATTTGCCTCCTTTTCAAAGGACAAAGACAAACTTCTTTTTGCAATAACTTCTTCATCCAAAGTCCATTTTAGCCCATTCAAGTTGCAGTAGATTCAGAATGAGAAGATCTATGCAATGAGAGTATTTCCAAGAGCATCCTTGGACTTTCATTTTCCTATGTGAGGAACACTTTAGAGTTAAAAGTCTATCCAATATCCATTTTGGATCATCTACAGATGAAGAGGGATGTAAAGACATGTTCTTCATAATAGGAAAACACATGAGGGTCACTGTAGAGGTGCTATAGGATTTAGGAACGGGGAGTATATGGACAGTGAAAAAATGTTGTGTAATAGGGGCACAATAATAACAATATGGGGATTGCATGGGCACAAAAATACAATAAGGGGGTTGCACTGATAAAAATAAGGGGCTACACTAGTAGTATAGGGACCTAACATCTCTTCTTTATCCCATTTCTCCTCTTGATGCGCTATCTCAGCTGTTGGTTCTTGTGTAACAACAACACTGTTGATATGTTCTTGTTTGGCAGTAGTCGAATTAATTCCAGTCTCCTCTATTTTAGATGCTAGTTCTTATGTAATAGCAGCATCATAAACTTGTTTTTGTGGAGTAGCAGATTGTTTTTTCTTCCCCCTGTTCTGCTTCGACGATTGGTTCTTGTGTAACAACAACATTGTCAATAGGTCCTTGTGGAGTAGTAGTTTGAACTTCTTCATTTTGTCCTCCCACTTGAACTCCTATTGAAAAAATAATTAATTTTACAACTCCAACTTAAAAATTTGTTGACACCCTTCACATACTTCCATTTTTGTTTCAGTGGATGATGTTATTCCTACTACTTCTCATAACATGTCTAACCCATTTTTCCTCTTAAATTGTAATTTTTCCTTAACCATGACAAGTTGTTTTCTTAAATATTTATTTTATTTTTCCAATTTGATGGATAAGGGGGTCGATTTGAGTCTTACCTCATAGAGGGGAAACCTCTTGTTCTTTCATATATATATTTTTTTTCTATTGGTTCTCCTTACTTATGTTGTTCATCATATTCTTACTTAAATTATGGTGTAGCAGTAGAGGCTTCAAGCATGGAGTCACCTTCCTCTAAAAGATCTTCGTGCTTTCTCTTATCCTATTGTTTCTCAAGCTCCCCTCGTTCAAATGTAACAATACATTTTTTGGGTGTTGGAGTAGTCTCTTGTGTAATGACCACTCACACCCTTTTCTTAGGGTTCCTTCCACCAATTGGCTTCTCTAGTCTTTTATTATTTACCTTCAGCTATCTTGACGCATCCTTTGTTTTCTTAGAAAACTTTCTTTCTTCAACTGTTGGCTTAGGGACCATTGTCTCAACAATTTCTTATTCTGGTTATTCTTCTTGTATAGGGAACCCATCATATCTATTTTCTGATGATCCACTAGTTTGTCATCATACATTATGTATCATGTAAATGACATTAATCCTTGGTAAATGTGTAAGACGAAGTGAATGAAGGTTGGTTGTGAGCCTGTACAATCGCTACAACTATATCCACTATGTATAAATATACCCAAAGTCTAATAGAATGTTGGTTGGAATTGCTTCCCGATAATCTGTTGTTCTTTCTGTATATGTGTGTGTTTTCTTGTTGTTCCCAATTTAACTTGTTCTTATTCATGTATATTAACAATATGGCATCGTTGCCTCTCCATTTGGCTGGGTGACAACCGTAGCTATGGAGGTGGTTCGAACCTGCAAGCGAAGAGGATGAATTAAAGAAGCTGCAAGTTAAATTTTTTGAAGGATGCAATTTGGGGTCCGTACATGTGATTGAATTTGAAGACCTGCTTAAAGAAGATGAATATGCAATAAGAAAAAATAAATGAACCTGCACAAAATAAAATGAAAAATATTAGTTTGCGGGAGAAGAGATGCTCGTAAAAGATGCTGGTTGAAGAGATGTTTCAAGTTTGCAGATGCTTCTACGTTGGAACTGAAGACTTGCTCGATAAGACTTCTCGTTGGAACTGAAGAATTGTTTGATAATATTGCTCGTGAATGGGAAGGCTTATGGAAGATGGTATCGAGTCTGGGACTGTTAAAATGAAGATGGCATGAAACCTGCAAAAAGTTATGAGTGAAATTATATCAGAAAAATAAGTCTTATCTAACGAGACACTGCTAAAGATAAGCCTCCAAAAGATCCTTAAACTATTGAACAATTTTATTGAAAGAACCTTTACATTACGTTGGGAAATACAAAACAAGAAAACCAAGAAAGTAGAAGATCAAGAAGGTGATGGTTGTGATGACTCTGCGGAGGATGCTTTGGTGCATTATCCGCAATTTGATAACGGAATCAAAATTATGCATCTCGAATTTACAAGGATGTGAACCATAATTTTCTGCTCGTCATTGAATATCAATATATGCTCACTGTAATCGTGATTGTAAACGTTGCAAAGAACAAATATGACATGTTGTTTAATCTTCGCAGGCACTTGTATTAGTCAAACTCTTTGACTTGGTCAAGTTGGTCGACTTAGTCGATTGGAAGACCTATGGAATGTTGGTTATTCTAATTTAACATTGTTCGATCATAATGAAACATGGGATTGAAATATTAAACTACTCATTATTCTACTTCGACTTTCAAGAGAATTTCTTTGATGAAAGTCTCAATGTATTATGCATATGTTGTTTATTGTATAAAAAAGTTGGTTCTAGTATTGACCATCATCAATTACTATACTTACAAAAGACCATGGGAATTGATCACATTCATCGACTATTGAATGTCTCGAATATGATTTTAGTGGAATATCGGTGGATTTGATCATTGGTTTTAGCCAAGGCATCCAAAAAGTACAGATTACAAAAAATAACAGGAATTATATATGGAGTGTACAGAAATGAAATTACATGAAGGATTTTGGAGTTTTTAGGATAGATTTTTAGCGCAATTGAAAATTATGAGTAAAATTTCGTCAATTAAGTTGAGTAGATGTTGGTCGATATCTAGTTGACAATTGCGAAGATTTTTTTTATTTTTATCAAAGTATGGGCTCTACATAATAAATACTAGTAGCAAAATATTGAATAAATTTTGCAGCATCAGAATATATAACACATGCTATAACAAATATAACACGCATTAGAAGAATTTGTAACGGAAGTCAAGAATAGAAAATCATATAAGTATAACACACAAAGCCCTAAATATTCAAAATGATGACAACATCAAAAGAATGAATGGATTAAACCCATGGTGTAAATTTGCAGAATTGATCTTAGATTGTGATAGAAGTAAAAAGCAGGATGGTTGGTATGTGGATGAATAGCTTATTTTATATTTGATGGAACACTCACATTAATGATAGTCACATGTTAGACTTGTTTATGGAGAGAGCGAAAATGACGCCCTCGGATTGGAGAGGAGCTTCCCTATGGTTCCTAGTTGAGTGAAGTAGTCCATATGGCTGAGAAGACTTCAAAGAATGTGAACAATGGAAATATGCAAGAAGTGGCCATTTGATATGAAGCAGTCACAGTAAACCTTATACATGTGCATCTTCCTATCCAGCTAGTGGTTGTTGCGGTTGAGCAGACCAATATGAATGGTTAATGTACAGTAAGGATACTTCTACATCAAGTAGTGGTCAAAGACGTTGATGCATCCTTGCTCGGGACGGGCAAGGCATTGAGGGTGGGGGAGATGTAGTAAGGGTCTTTAGACCTAAGTTGTTATCATATATTATCTATCATGCAAATGAAAATAATCCTCGTTGTGGTAAAATCACAACCCCCTATTTTTAACTTATTATCTTATAATAATAATAGGGACCCTCTACATAAATTTTGGCTAAAACTATATATATTTTTGGTTAAGTATGCACAATTTTGTGAGATTTTTGTTTTCTTTGGATTTGGCTTTTGATATTGATTTTAATTTTTAACTATATTGATTTTTATTAATTTTTAATTAATTTTTTTATTGCTAACGACCCTAAAGAAACACCACATTAGAAATTGTAGAACAATTAAAATAATATTTTTTGGATATGAGATTCATAAAAAATTTAAAGATAAAATAGCACACAGCAATATATTCTATATTATGAATGAGGAAATTACACACATATTTATACAAGCAATAGTCTCAAGATAGGAATTCTATCTTAGACGTACAGTAGTGTGGTTGAGAGATTCTCTCAACCACACACTAAACTAGGAGACACTATATTCTAGCTAATTCCTATTATGTAGGAACAAAACTCCTCAAATGGATAATTACAACCATAGACAAGTATGAATTAATTATTTCTAACTCTCCCCCTTAATGACTACTTGTCATGATAGTCAAATCCACCACCATCAGGCGAATTGCATGTACAGAACCTCCAAAACACAATCTGCCTCCCTCGGACAGATTCACAACTTCTCCAATCTGCCTCCTCTTGCAAATCGTCAAACGAAGATGAGGATTCCCGCGGATCCCCTTGAAGGTGAATTGGCGCGATCGTGAGCGAAAAACCCGCGCCCATATGAAATAGGAAACTCTTGGCACGATTTTTCCGTAAAATTCCGCAAAATTCCGTAAAATTCCGCACCAGTGCGATTAATGGCCTAACAGACGCACCAGTTGCACATCCTGGCACGACTGTCAGCGAGAAAAGCGCGCCAATCCCCTTCTACTCAGAGAATTAAAAAATCATCTGAGTCCGAGCCAAGTGTTCTGCAGTCCACCTGCTCAATTGAGCACAAAGCTCTCGTGTATACGCGGCCACAAAGGCACCTCAAGCCACAGAGGCGATTCTGCCACAAAGGCAAGCTGGTCACAAAAGCACTTCAGCCACAAAGACTCTATAGATGGTTTCTGGCTCACCACCAACCCTCACTTTACAGTGACAAGAGATGGTTTCAGGCTGACCATAAACCATTACAAAGTGGTTTTAAGATCACCACGAACTTTCAGATGCCTTTAAAAAATCTTACATTTCATTCCACATTTTGGAGTTTCTGGGTACATACAATGACTATTACAACAACTGGACTTGCTTATAACATGTTAGGGAGTCTATTCCACAAACCACACTAACTCAAACACAAATCTACTTTGTTGTCCACCATAAACGTTGTCGTTGCTCCTTTAGTGTCATTGTTGCACACAATTAATATTTGGTGCAATTCAACCTTATTACCCACCACATAGTACATTTGCATCATCTTTCTGATTTAATTGTCTTGGATTTACCTGCATGATTTGTTAGAGTAGCTAATTCTAACAAAACCACTCCATTGAGTTAGCTAAGCTCAATGCTTATAATTCCAAAACATTTATAAATACCACATTTTACTGTTGCAGTGGTAGAATATTACCAAAGAAACTCGAACCCAACTGTTATGGCTCGTCCATCACCATGCTAACCAGCCCTCATTTCAAACTGATGGCCTCCATAGCACATTTCCAAGTAAAAGTAATCCTTCGCCCAGACTTTCTCCGCCACTTCAAGGGTTCTGTCAATGGAATGGTCTCCATCCAGAAGAACCTCTAGCTCCAACAAAGTAGGATGGTTGTCTCTTCTACGACGCAACACCACCGCGCTTCTACTGCGCTCGGTCTCTACATGACACCAAAGAGGTCGACTCACGGCTCTTAACTCTCTCACTCCAGCTTTGGAGCTCCACGAATTCAATGCTTAACCATGGTTGAATAATGATGAAAGCCCTGTTAATGATGTTGGACCGCACCATAAAAATCCATGACTGCACATTTCTCTCCAGGAAAGATCTGGTCAACGACAATGGCCACACAAACTCTCTGCAATCTGCGTCAACTCCATGAGAAACTCATCACTACAGAAGAGCCCAGGGGTTACAGAAAGTGAAGAATCGGTGACCTCTAAGGTATAAACATCACGGGCCTCCGGCATGAAGCTCCCAAGTAGCTTCCCCCCATAATTCGGTAGGGAGATGGGCCTCATAGCGCTCTTCCTGTTCACGATCTTGGCCATATACACGCTGTCCTCCGGAGAAGACTCTGCGTGCGACATTTTTCCGAAAAGAAAAACTTAAACCAGAAGATAAAAAAAAATCCTCAATGGCGTCAATGGACGCAGAGAAGATGCTTCCACGGGTCTTTAATCAGCATTAACACCGTGGCAGGTTTCATAGGCAGACTCCATTGATTCTTCGCAGTCACAGAAGCCTCATCACTAAGCACACACCCCGCTGGCTCAGATGCATGGTCTCTTAGATTATCAAGAGGTTAGGATGTGTGCTACTCACACAACAGAGAACAACAGTCTCCACAACTGGATACACAGATCTGTACCCGAGATCAGATGCGATTTGGGGATCAAATTCCCACACAACTCTTACCTAAAAGAAATCGCAGATTGCTCCAACACCAACGTAGAAAATCTGGATCTAGATTCAGTCTCCACACATGAGCATAATTTGTCAATGCTTTAATGCATAAATCTGAACCGATCTGAGTGGAGTGACCACCTCTTCTGTGGTAGCAGCTTATGCATCATCTTCACCAGAGATGAGTAAATAGAGCTCACCCATTTTCTTACCTATCTTGGCATCCTTGGAATCTTTTCAAGTCATCTGCATACGAGGCAGCAGAATTAGAATTCAAATTCTGCACAGAAAATCCCAATAACTTCTACATACGGATCACACCGTCGGAAATCTGCTACAAGAGAGCTACAGAAAACTCCAGATCTGCTGCAAGAGATTGTCAATCTACACCGATTTCGCCTTTGTTCTACGCTCAACCGTGCAAGGGAAATAAAAGAGGATATTTTGTTTATTTTTTTTAGTTTGTCGATCGAGCAATTTTCTAAGTCTTTGTGAGCATTTTCTCCTCTCGCCACTCAATGAACACAACTTGTTTTTTGGTGAACGCTACCTGCATTGGATCGTTACAGTAGGTGGTTGTTGTAGGGCGGATCTGTTGGAGGGCCGATCCGCTACATCTTGATGGAGGGTTGATCCACCGTGGCACCGCTTCATCTCTTGTCTGACAAACTGCAAACTGGCCTTTTCTTGACCAAGCATCTCAAGAGCGATATATATATCGAATTATTCAACTTAGCGTTGGTCGTCGAGTTGAGCTCGTTGTGTTGACCGTGGAGGCGTTGTATCTCGTATGCGTGGAGGAGGTCGCATCAAGGTCGATCTGCCGGGTTCTGGTGGATTTAAGGTCGACACCCTCTTTCCTGGAGTGCTTTGCCGTGAAGGAGGAGGTGCATTTAACTACGGCGTGGATCTGCTATCGAGTGAGTGAGTTAATCTGCTCCAGTGGTGGAGTGAGTTGATCTGTCAAACAAATCAGGTGTTGTTTCATTGATTGAGCCCTTGAAGCTATGCAAAGGTAGAAGATCCGTGCGGAATACTCGGACGTGTTGTTGAATTCGTGGAGCTCCAGAGCTAGAGTGAGAGAGTAAAGAGCCGTCAGTCGACCTCTTTGGTGTCATGTAGAGACCACGCTTCTACTGCGCTCGGTCTCTACATGACACCAAAGAGGTCGACTCACGGCTCTTAACTCTCTCACTCCAGCTCTGGAGCTCCACGAATTCAATGCTTAACCATGGTTGAATAATGATGAAAGCCCTGTTAATGATGTTGGACCGCACCATAAAAATCCATGACTGCACATTTCTCTCCAGGAAAGATCTGGTCAATGACAATGGCCACACAAACTCTCTGCAATCTGCGTCAACTCCATGAGAAACTCATCACTACAGAAGAGCCTAGGGGTTACAGAAAGTGAAGAATCGGTGACCTTTAAGGTACAAACATCACGGGCCTCTGGCTTGAAGCTCCCAGGTAGCTTCCCCCCATAATTTGGTAGGGAGATTGGCCTCATAGCGCTCTTCCTGCTCACGATCTTGGCCATATACACACTGTCCTCCGGAGAAGACTCTGCGTGTGACATTTTTCCGAAAAGAAAAACTTAAACCAGAAGATAAAAAAAAAATCCTCAATGGCGTCAATGGACGCAGAGAAGATGCTTCCACGGGTCTTTAATCAGCATTAACACCGTGACAGGGTTCATAGGCAGACTCCATTGGTTCTTCACAGTCACAGAAGCCTCATCACTAAGCACACACCTTGCTGGCTCAGATGCATGGTCTCTCAGATTATTAATAGGTTAGGACGTGTGCTACTCACACAACAGAGAACAACAGTCTCCACAACTGGATACACAGATCTATACTCGAGATCATATGCGATTTGGGGATCAAATTCCCACACAACTCTTACCTAAAAGAAATCGCAGATCCCTCAAAAGAAACGTAGAAAATCTGGATCTAGATTCAGTCTCCACACATGAGCATAATTTGTCAATGCTTTAATGCATAAATCTGAACCGATCTGAGTGGAGTGACCACCTCTTCTGTGGTAGCAGCTTATGCATCATCTTCACCAGAGATGAGTAAATAGAGCTCACCCATTTTCTTGCCTATCTTGGCATCCTTGGAATCTTTTCAAGTCATCTGCATACGAGGCAGCAGAATTAGAATTCAAATTCTGCACAGAAAATCCCAATAACTTCTACATACGGATCACACCGTCGGAAATCTGCTACAAGAGAGCTACAGAAAACTCCAGATCTGCTGCAAGAGATTGTCAATCTACACCGATTTCGCCTTTGTTCTACGCTCAACCGTGCAAGGGAAATAAAAGAGGATATTTTGTTTATTTTTTTTAGTTTGTCGATCGAGCAATTTTCTAAGTCTTTGTGAGCATTTTCTCCTCTCGCCACTCAATGAACACAACTTGTTTTTTGGTGAACGCTACCTGCATTGGATCGTTACAGTAGGTGGTTGTTGTAGGGCTGATCTGTTGGAGGGCCGATCCGCTACATCTTGATGGAGGGTCGATCCACCGTGGCACCACTTCATCTCTTGTCTGACAAACTGCAAACTGGCCTTTTCTTGACCAAGCATCTCAAGAGCGATATATATATCGAATTATTCAACTTAGCGTTGGTCGTCGAGTTGAGCTCGTTGTGTTGACCGTGGAGGCGTTGTATCTCGTATGCGTGGAGGAGGTCGCATCAAGGTCGATCTGCCGGGTTCTGGTGGATTTAAGGTCGACACCCTCTTTCCTGGAGTGCTTTGCCGTGAAGGAGGAGGTGCATTTAACTACGACGTGGATCTGCTATCGAGTGAGTGAGTTAATCTGCTCCAGTGGTGGAGTGAGTTGATCTGTCAAACAAATCAGGTGTTGTTTCATTGATTGAGCCCTTGAAGCTATGCAAAGGTAGAAGATCCGTGCGGAATACTCGGACGTGTTGTTGAATTCGTGGAGCTCCAGAGCTAGAGTGAGAGAGTAAAGAGCCGTCAGTCGACCTCTTTGGTGTCATGTAGAGACCACGCTCTACTGCGCTCGGTCTCTACATGACACCAAAGAGGTCGACTCACGGCTCTTAACTCTCTCACTCCAGCTCTGGAGCTCCACGAATTCAATGCTTAACCATGGTTGAATAATGATGAAAGCCCTGTTAATGATGTTGGACCGCACCTTAAAAATCCATGACTGCACATTTCTCTCCAGGAAAGATCTGGTCAACGACAATGGCCACACAAACTCTCTGCAATCTGCGTCAACTCCATGAGAAACTCATCACTACAGAAGAGCCCAGGGGTTACAGAAAGTGAAGAATCGGTGACCTCTAAGGTATAAACATCATGGGCCTCCGGCATGAAGCTCCCAAGTAGCTTCCCCCCATAATTCGGTAGGGAGATGGGCCTCATAGCGCTCTTCCTGTTCACGATCTTGGCCATATACACGCTGTCCTCCGGAGAAGACTCTGCGTGTGACATTTTTCCGAAAAGAAAAACTTAAACCAGAAGATTAAAAAAAATCCTCAATGGCGTCAATGGACGCAGAGAAGATGCTTCCACGGGTCTTTAATCAGCATTAACACTGTGGCAGGTTTCATAGGCAGACTCCATTGATTCTTCGCAGTCACAGAAGCCTCATCACTAAGTACACACCCCGCTGGCTCAGATGCATGGTCTCTCAGATTATCAAGAGGTTAGGATGTGTGCTACTCACACAACAGAGAACAACAGTCTCCACAACTGGATACACAGATCTGTACCCGAGATCAGATGCGATTTGGGGATCAAATTCCCACACAACTCTTACCTAAAAGAAATCGCAGATTGCTCCAACACCAACGTAGAAAATCTGGATCTAGATTCAGTCTCCACACATGAGCATAATTTGTCAATGCTTTAATGCATAAATCTGAACCGATCTGAGTGGAGTGACCACCTCTTCTGTGGTAGCAGCTTATGCATCATCTTCACCAGAGATGAGTAAATAGAGCTCACCCATTTTCTTGCCTATCTTGGCATCCTTGGAATCTTTTCAAGTCATCTGCATACGAGGCAGCAGAATTAGAATTCAAATTCTGCACAGAAAATCCCAATAACTTCTACATACGGATCACACCGTCGGAAATCTGCTACAAGAGAGCTACAGAAAACTCCAGATCTGCTGCAAGAGATTGTCAATCTACACCAATTTCGCCTTTGTTCTACGCTCAACCGTGCAAGGGAAATAAAAGAGGATATTTTGTTTATTTTTTTTAGTTTGTCGATCGAGCAATTTTCTAAGTCTTTGTGAGCATTTTCTCCTCTCGCCACTCAATGAACACAACTTGTTTTTTGGTGAACGCTACCTGCATTGGATCGTTACAGTAGGTGGTTGTTGTAGGGCGGATCTGTTGGAGGGCCGATCCGCTACATCTTGATGGAGGGTTGATCCACCGTGGCACCGCTTCATCTCTTGTCTGACAAACTGCAAACTGGCCTTTTCTTGACCAAGCATCTCAAGAGCGATATATATATCGAATTATTCAACTTAGCGTTGGTCGTCGAGTTGAGCTCGTTGTGTTGACCGTGGAGGCGTTGTATCTCGTATGCCTGGAGGAGGTCGCATCAAGGTCGATCTGCCGGGTTCTGGTGGATTTAAGGTCGACACCCTCTTTCCTGGAGTGCTTTGCCGTGAAGGAGGAGGTGCATTTAACTACGACGTGGATCTGCTATCGAGTGAGTGAGTTAATCTGCTCCAGTGGTGGAGTGAGTTGATCTGTCAAACAAATCAGGTGTTGTTTCATTGATTGAGCCCTTGAAGCTATGCAAAGGTAGAAGATCCGTGCGGAATACTCGGACGTGTTGTTGAATTCGTGGAGCTCCAGAGCTAGAGTGAGAGAGTAAAGAGCCGTCAGTCGACCTCTTTGGTGTCATGTAGAGACCACGCTTCTACTGCGCTCGGTCTCTACATGACACCAAAGAGGTCGACTCACGGCTCTTTACTCTCTCACTCCAGCTCTGGAGCTCCACGAATTCAACGCTTAACCATGGTTAAATAATGATGAAAGCCCTATTAATGATGTTGGACCACACCATAAAAGTCCATGACTGCACATTTCTCTCCAGGAAAGATCTGGTCAATGACAATGGCCACACAAACTCTCTGCAATCTGCGTCAACTCCATGAGAAACTCATCACTACAGAAGAGCCTAGGGGTTACAGAAAGTGAAGAATCGGTGACCTTTAAGGTACAAACATCACGGGCCTCTGGCTTGAAGCTCCCAGGTAGCTTCCCCCCATAATTTGGTAGGGAGATTGGCCTCATAGCGCTCTTCCTGCTCACGATCTTGGCCATATACACACTGTCCTCCGGAGAAGACTCTGCGTGTGACATTTTTCCGAAAAGAAAAACTTAAACCAGAAGATAAAAAAAAAATCCTCAATGGCGTCAATGGACGCAGAGAAGATGCTTCCACGGGTCTTTAATCAGCATTAACACCGTGACAGGGTTCATAGGCAGACTCCATTGGTTCTTCACAGTCACAGAAGCCTCATCACTAAGCACACACCTTGCTGGCTCAGATGCATGGTCTCTCAGATTATTAATAGGTTAGGACGTGTGCTACTCACACAACAGAGAACAACAGTCTCCACAACTGGATACACAGATCTATACTCGAGATCATATGCGATTTGGGGATCAAATTCCCACACAACTCTTACCTAAAAGAAATCGCAGATCCCTCAAAAGAAACCATAGAACAAATCAGGTGTTGTTTCATTGGTTGAGCCCTTGAAGCTATGCAAAGGTAGAAGATCCGTGCGGAATATTCGGACGTGTTGTTGAATTCATGGAGCTCCAGAGCTGGAGTGAGAGAGTAAAGAGCCGTGAGTCGACCTCTTTGGTGTCATGTAGAGACTGCGCTTCTATTGCGCTCGGTCTCTACATGACACCAAAGAGGTCGAATCACGGCTCTTTACTCTCTCACTCCAGCTCTGGAGCTCCACGAATTCAACGCTTAACCATGGTTGAATAATGATGAAAGCCCTGTTAATGATGTTGGACCGCACCATAAAAGTCCATGACTGCACATTTCTCTCCAGGAAAGATCTGGTCAACGACAATGGCCACACAAACTCTCTACAATCTGCGTCAACTCCATGGCGCTCGGTCTCTACATGACACCAAAGAGGTCGACTCACGACTCTTTACTCTCTCACTCCAGCTATGATACCAAGATAAAATAGCACGCAGCAATATATTCTATATTATGAATGAGGAAATTACGCACATATTTATACAAGCAATAGTCTCAAGATAGGAATTCTATCTTAGACGTACGGTAGTGTGGTTGAGAGATTCTCTCAACCACACACTAAACTTGGAGAAACTATATTCTAACTAATTCCTATTATGTAGGAACAAAACTCCTCAAATGGAGAATTACAACCATAGACAAGTGGGAATTAATTATTTCTAACTTTCAGATAAGGTAACAATTAATAAGCTATGTATTATTAACATCTCGGATAATTTTTTGATCCAATTCTTCGTTCATAACAACTACCTAATTTTCATCATGACTAGCTTCTTCAAAGTTGTTCAGCTCAATTATGGTCAAGAAAGCAAGACGAGCTTGTTGTGGCACACAATGAAGTATCAGATTGGGGATCTCAATGAAAGCATAGGAAATTGGAATACCTAATTTCAAGAGGTTGAATGGTGTAATAATTTTGATTACACTATTATTACACCATATATGTAAAGTGGTGATTGCATCCATATTAGAGTAATCTTATTAGGGTAATCCCTAGTACCTAATAATATTAAATCCATATTGCCAAAAATTGTCCAAAAGCCTCCCAGAAAAATGCTAGAAAAAATCACCACAGATCTACATGGTGGGAAGGAGCACAAAAAGAACACTACACTGTCATCAAAGAAGAATACTCTCGAGAAAACTCTGAATCACAAGAAATCGAGGAAGAAAGAAACACCTCTCAAAACAAGTAGGGGGAAAGCCCCGCCCAACTCGACAACCCCTCAAGCATCAACAATTATGAGGATTCAAATACCGCACAAAATAAATCTTCATTTAACAGCGAAGCAGATCTCCTAGACCAAACTTCTTCTTCGACTATTTTCAAAAGGACACCAATGTTCGAAGAACCAGAAGAGATGAAGGAGATGCAAGATAAAGGAAGTTGGAAGACCGTAGAGAAAAAGAAAGAAAGCTACAACACCAATCTCGCCAAGAAAGACGAGGGGCCAGTCAATTAAAAACTAAGAAAATTATAGGTCCGATAGACCAATTTGGTCTGAGTGGACGTTAACCACTATCATCATCATCATCATATAATTTAACATCAGTTTGGCTAATCCCTAGTACCTTTATTCATACCATACTGTTAGTCCATATTGCAAAAATGTAAAAATTTTCTCACACAAGATTACGTTGTTGGTCTAATAATTATGTTACGTATAAGATATAAGACAAAACCACAGTATGGACCAACAGTTTGGAAAAACAAAAAAATTGTTTATAATTATAAACTGAAGTAACTTATCAATTAGTTTGATGTATTATAATTTGAATTTGCATTCTGAACGTTACTGACGTTCGAGCTGATATGAGAGATCAATAAATCCATTTGTTCATTGACCAACAAGTTACTATAACTAACTCGAGAATCGTACATTCACAACAGAATCAGGATCAGATGTATTATAATTTGAATATCTTCACTTTATAGTTTTTTTTTCAAAATCATATTTAAATTTAAATCGACTTCTCTTTCAAATTCTAATTTTAAAAAACTTCTAAAATCCCAAAACTCATTAACAAAAGTGGCTATAGTTACTATATAGTGATTGTAGTTTTTATTTAAAAAAAAGACCCACTCCACGTGAGCCTCAACTCACCTCACCTCACTTCCCTTCTTCCCACCTCATGAGTCATACCCTTCACTTCTCGTAACTTTATTTAGTTATAGCCCCCGAAATTTTCAAACCTCCGCAATCCCTCATCTTCCGATCCCTTCATCCCTTATGCCTCGCACTTCATACATATAATAAAATCCCTTCTCATTAATTTCGGCACTCTTAAAAATAGTTCTCAAAAATCCACTCACCATTTTCTTAATATTTTATTGATGATTTTTTTTATAATATATTTTATAATTAATTTGTAATTTAATTAATTTAATTGGTATATAATTAATTAATTTAATAATTGTAATTATAAAATATTTTTAGTTATTTTTATATACTTAATTAAAATTATTAATTTAATTTAAAATTAAGGTTTTTACTTATACTTAATTCTAATTGAGACATGTATTTTTGTATAATTGTAATAATTTTGACATCTTGGTTTTGGAGAGACATATCTCAAGGTTATTTGGCCAAATGAAGGTCACAATAGCTCATTGGAAAGCTAAGAATACAAAGAATAATCTGGGAATTATAAGTTTAGCACATTTAATCATTTAATGACCCAAAAATTTATCAGAAGACAAAATGACGAATTTGCAACAACAATTGTTTTTTCTTAATTTAATTTGGGCAAATTTCATTGGCCTCAAAAAACTACTACAACTAATTTTAATTTAGCAATTTCATGAGAGTTTATTTTTCTGATTTTTAATATGCAATTTAATTTATTTTGGTTTTGGTTTTGATTAGTTTGTAGCAGGAGATCAGTTGGAGAAGTTTAATCTCAGGAATTTGGGAGCAATGGAAAAATACTATCAAAGAGAAAAATGGGGAATTTGCAGCTCTAATTCAAGATCTAGAAAACTATTCTCAATAATTCTCCATTGTTGGAGATTCTTGTAATTATTAAATTTCAGTTTTGTGAATGAGGACGGAGTTCTCCTTCTCTGCAACTAGAGGCTCTGAAAGCACTATTGTATAGGAGATTATAGTTGTAGGTGAGGGGAAAATTTCAGATATGAGGTATTTAGGGAAAATTCTATGATTTTTCTTGTTGTGCATTTGCACTTTTATAATGTACTGTGAGTTGAATTATGGAGGAACAAAGCATTTTGAGCCCTGAAAAAGAAGGTTGTTTTGCACTATTGTTCCCAATTTCACTAAGGAGCTGAAGTTGCTCATGGACTGCAAAATTTCTAATGAAATTCCTGTATGATTTTAATAAATTTTCATTCCATTACACTCTTGTTTGGATTGAAAATTAATCCGTTGTTGCCTGAATTTCTCTAATTGATTTTAATTTATGTTATAAATAATGTATTACATTTGGATTGAGCATTATTATTATATCAATTGTTTTATGTTATTGAAGTTCTGTAAGAGATATCTCTGAGGAGAAAAACATAATTAGAATTAATATGAATTCATTGAAATAAGAATGTAATGACCATTAACTATTTATTGTTTAAATACATTCATGTTTTGTTTTCTCTTTCATTAATTAAATGAACTATTTCTTTTAATTGATGATAATTATATAATGAATTCAATCATACAAATAGTCCACTTCCCCTAGTTATCTGGTTCATCTGTTCTCGAATTGAGAGAGGGTTATCCTTTTCCAATTTGAGATAGGATTACTTTTTTTTTGCGTATTAGAATATATCTGCATTTAGATTTGAGAAGTCCCCTTACTCAGGGGTATAATTTAGGTGTGGCTTAGCTGAGCCCTCAAGTAAGATTAAGGATTTGTTTGCTTGCATGTGCACAACAAGAGGGAATATCTTATTTCTCTCTTTTCATTGGTAAGTAATAGACAAACTATAAGCCAATAGGGAAAGAGAGGGGGTAACTGGACCCAATTGAACCAGTTGGAGCCATTACACAAATGGATAAGAGTCTTATTTGGGACTCTGACCTGGTGACCTTTCCTTATGTTGATGAGGTCATTTTTGACCATCAACATTTTTGGCACTAGAAGGAGGGCCTGCATTATATTGTTTCTTTAGATATTTTTTTATAAAGTTTTATCTTATTTCAATGGCTCCTTTTAAGTGACCACTTTGGAGTTGCTTTACTGGACTTCCACCTACTTCAACTCTAATTTAGGTAGTAAAACTCTTGTCAAAGATGACTTTCAGTGGTAAGAAACATGCCTCTTCTTATGAACACGATCTTCAATTTATATTAAATTGTAAAACTTTTAATATTGATGAAGGTGTCATGTGCAGGATGTTTACTCTCACTTTGATAGGAATGGAAAAATACTAGTTGTAAATCTCTACCATTTTCCTCCATTCGCACTTGGGACGAATTTATAATAACTTTCCTACATGTTTTCTAGGATTATGCCTACGAAAAGGTATGCGATCAAATCGAAGTTCTCTGCTGGTTTGAAGGTGAATCTTTAGATGGATTTCTCATTAGATTCAAATTAATTTATTTTTAATTTCAATATGAGGATTTTCCTCCAAAGTTTCAATTAACATGATGGTTTAAAGAACTAGTTTCCCTTCATTGTAATTCAAATCCATTTGAGAAAATTTCAAGTTTTGATGAATCTTCTTTAGCTTCTATTAACATGATCAAAAATTCCAATATGGAGGTGCATGCTAATCATGAAGAAGTTTCCTTGACAATGTATGATAAATTACTTCATTTAGTGCACACTTCTTACAACATTAACGACGATCATGATACTTTCCTACATTTTAATGAATCACAATCACAAAGCTTGGAGGACTTTGGTAATCAACTGCAAGAAGATACCAACAACAACAAACTTGAAGAAATAACTTAAAATATGAAAATCAACATGAAATGGAATCAGAAAATCAACAAATACAAGCATAAATTGAAGATTACAATAATGTACAATTCACTATAGAAATTTTTGAATTTTATCATGTTGATCAAATTCAAAATCTAGGGCATCCACACAACAATCTTCAAGATAGCATAAGCAGCCAAGTGAATGATCAAGAATCTGAAATTTGCGATGGACAAAACACATAGGAGTCTGCAAATAGACATATTTTCAGGTTCATTGCCTCTAACTCTCATTTCTCTCTTTATCCTAATATTTTTGCCAATACCAATTCATATTCTATTTGCATTAATGTTATTCTAGAAAATAGAAAGGTTGATATAAATGAATTTCCTATTAGTTTTTATCAAGGTAGAGAGACAACTATTGATCATTTTTCCAAGATTGATGAAATTATGCTCAATACTCCTTGTTTTGATGCATCGTATGGGAATGAAGAAAATTCTAATGAATGTCGCGAAGTCATTTTTGATGATTACTTTGACATTAAAGACACATAGCCCTAAGCGCTATTACTGCTCTGTGCTGCTAAAGACTTGTTATAAATTTTCCTTGGCATACACAGATGTTTGCTAAGGAGAGAATGTCGAGACACATCAATTACTCCCTTTTTACCAAATTAGGTATTTTAGTCCTCATGAGAAAAGACTTCGCACAGTGGCACTGATTTCCAAAAATGACAGTAAAGGTAATAATGTAAAATTAATGATGGTAAGGGTAATGACACTAAAAACGACGACGATTACCATAATGGTAAAAGTAATGATGTTTGCAAGATATAATCATACACTATTATGGTAAAGTAAAAAGATTGATTATCAAGCCATATCCAATTAATTACAAAAGCTATCCTCAACATGTGTAATAGAAAAATCCATATCCAATGTCATAATGAGGAGCACAATAGGGCATTACAGAGGAAGCTAAAAACGAAGCTAAAATGGACACTAAAAACAATACCATAACTAGGAGAAAATTAGGATATTACATAAGAAGTTATACATGAAGCTACATTGGGAGTTAAGGAAGAGGTTAAACTAGGCATAATAGTCGGCAAAAATTTCATCTAAATTAGCACCAAATGTCTGTAATTGACGAAAAAAGGCCAAAATTAGCACCGTCCCAACAAATAGTGCTATTTTTTTCAAAAAGGTGGAGAAAAATACACTAAAACAATTAGTGGAAGCAAAAAAATTAACTAAAGAGGAATCTAAGCACAGGAATTTGTTGTAGTGGTCCAAAGGCTTGAGTTCCCTTCAAGTACTTTAGAACTTTTTTTGTTGTAGACCAGTGACTATTGGGCGATTTAATTGTATGCTAAATCCCTGTCATTTAATTTGTCAACCCGGGGGTTTCGTAAACTTAGAAGCAAACCAAAATATATGGGACCTTAGATGAAATAGGTATAGGAGTTTTGTTTAGAATGGAAATGCATATTACAAATGTTTGATCAATGGAATTAGTTTACTTTAGAAGATAGAGAAGAGTCTCTTGTTCAAGATTCCTGATTGTCCTTCTACAATCTTTCTATAATAACATTTCCAAACATCTAAGAAAGTAGGAAATAAAGGATATAAATGAAAGAAAGTAAATATTGTTTTCAGTTCAGTTCTTCGCACATGGATAAGAGTCTCATAACTTGGGAGGACCTGATTGTCCTTCTCACATAAAAACTAGCTACTAAAAGGAAATCAATCTTCACATAAATGTAATCTAGGAAATTATATGAGAAAGTAAATCTTGTTTCAGTTCAGTCTAGCTCATGGAGAAGAGGCTCCTAACTTAGGAGTTCCTAGTTGTCCTTCTCACATAAAAACTAGCTACTGAAAGGAGATCAATATTCACACAACAAAACATGGCCATAACATGAATTCATACTGAAATTATCTACAAGTATTTACAACAAATAAATAAGATGAACATCAAAATTAAAACTAGTATATTCACAACCATGAACATTAATCTACAACAAAGTGTACTTATCTTGGTATGGGGATCCTTCCATTCCTCAATGAGAACACATGAACAACTAGCACACCTTAAGAATCAAACAACACTCATAACTCATGATTTGGAGGAAATGATATTATTTATGCTGAATGAACAACCATAAATCTGATGCTAATGAATAACTGATAAATGTTCTCTTTTCCTTTGTTGGATGCTCCTCTTATTTATACATGAATTAGGGATATCTACTCAATAAATGTAGATCCCTTAAATATCTACTAGATCCATACTTGTCTCAACTTATCCCTAAATACTAGATACAAATCCCATGACAAATCAAGATCTCCATGATCTTTCTCCTTGGAATATGGTACACCTTTTGAGTTGAAATTCGAATTTGATCTTGGGAGGCCACATAAGGGTGCCTTAGAAGCTTCCAAATGATCGACACATGTCATCAAACTCAAGCCACTTTTAGGTATAAGCAAATACATGCTATTTCTCTAACTTTTAATCATAAATTCACTATAAATACATGAAATTAATAACTTTGGAAAATGTAAATGTGAACTCATGTAGTAATGATAATATAGGTTTATGTAATGATAATGTAATGGAATGAGGTGACAAAAGGAGGATAAAGGTGAAAAATAGTGAAAGTGAATGTTAATTTTGGCGGACCAACATACCCCCCAACTTAAGTTATTGTATGTCCTTATGTGATCTATTGCATTGATTCACTTTATCATAATTTAATCTTTTTGCATTGTCTTGCTTTTACATCGACTTTGGATGATATCGATTTTTTTAGCTTTGCATAATTTTATTTTTGACAACTTTGTTCTTTTTTGCAAAGTATTATTTCTAAAAAACATTTGATTGCAACATATTATTTTGGTTGGTTCTTGTGTGACAACCAAAATTTGATTAGTATTGGTTCTTGTGTAAAAATACTTTTGTTGTTTTGTGTTGCATCAAAAGAATTTGAAAACATTTAATCAACCATTCATTCTTCGATCATTATTTTCAAAACATGTAACGTTTGAATCATAATGTGATAGTAGTTGTTTGGAAAAGTATGTTGGTTAGGATGACATGTGTGTAAAGGACATATATGAAATATGAAAGGTGGTAATGGAATATGAATGCGATATATATAACGAAATGTGAATATGAGGTATGAATATGAACATGGTGAAACATTTTCCAAAAATTATAATTTCAGTATTAAAGGAATTATATGATAAAAAGCTAGAAAAGAACATACCTTTACTTACCTAAGTGGACAAACTGTGTATATGTAGAAAAGTGTAGCTCCTGTTGCTGAATCATGGAATGAAGAATACAAGAATGTGATATGTGTCTTGGTTGCATACATGATGGATGAAGTTGTGAATGTGGATCCTTTATTTCTACTACTGAATCTGTTCCAAAGTATAAAATATTGTTGAATCTATTACTGAATCATATAGTCTTCATGTTGTTCCACATCGTGGCACAATTATTTCCATGTGAATAAATGTGTCGATGTCGAACATGGAAAGAAGTGATTGGATTATCGGCCATTGATGAATGTCGTTAACCAAGTCAAGGCAAAATCACCATTAATGTCAATGAGTGCCAAGGTACCGAAGTACATCTTGCGAAGTGCGAATAGATGAGCTGATGTCGAGCCACTTGCAAGATCTAACAAACAAGGGACATTAATTTATTCCCATTTTTCTTTGGTGAGAAGACTTGCCATTAAGGCATGCAAGCCTCAAGGTACTAATAATGACTCTAGTCTTTGTCCCAGATAAGGTGTTGAGGTCGACGGGTCAAGACTTGTTGAAAGGTGGGCCTTAAGGAATCCCACATCAGCCAACGCGAGTTCGTAAAAAATGATTGGTAGGAATATAGATACAAGATGTTATGGTCAAACAATTTTTATGATAAAGAAAACAAGGTAATTTAGAGAGATGGATGGTTTATTCACGAGGCAAAAAGATGAACTGAAAAGAAGGCAAAAATGTATGCGACTCAGAAAAGTAGACATGTATGAAGTCATGACGGATAAGGTAGGCATTGAATTAGTGGACTTTAATATGGATGACTAATGGGGCTTTGAAGGAGAAGTGTCGGTAAACATATCATGACGGAAAAGATTTCTGTGTAGCGACAAATGTCACGACATATGTAATTTTCTCCTTCAAGCTTTCAATGATGAATGTGATTTATGGAGATCACTTCTGCATGAACTTGGATCGTCGTGCACCTGTAAAAGCTCAATACAAATCCTGCATTAAAACTATGAGAGCTTTTTGGAAGACATAAATGCAACCAAAATAAAATGAAAAAAACAATTTACCTGTACCCTTTGCACACAAGTTCCTCCAAGAAATCAAGTAGCATAATTTTTTTTCAAGAGTTATGAAATGTCCATTTGCAATTTTATTTTTTTATTTTTAAGTTTTTTTTTTTAATTGTTTCGATTTTATTTTTTAATTGTTTTGATTTTGTTTTTTTTGTTGTTTTTGGTTGTTGTTTGTTGTTGTTTTTTAAACCTAAAATTTATTTTGTATTATTATTAAAAATAAATAAAATAATAAAATCACAAATATTTGTTTTGTATTGTTTTGACTTTTTATTTTTATTTTTATTTTTAACTGTACTGATTTTTTTTAATTGTTTGATTTTTTTTTTTTTTAACTAAAATAATCATTTATTAATAAAATTCACTCTATCAAATATAAATTAAAATTACAAACTGAAAATATAAAAAAAAATAAAAAAAAAATCTAAAATGGTCAAACTAAATTAAACTAATATCAATAAAAATAAAAATAAAACCTTAACCACTATTCCGCTTGGATCCTGAAAACATCAGCTCCAAAAACCTCGTGGGGCAGCAACTACAGAAGAATACTCGCGGTGATTAAAAAAATGATTGGAGATCATAAATAAATATAAATCCATTAAGGCACGATCACAATTTCCTTAAAGATTAAAGCAAAAAGAATAAAAGGGTTACTGTCGCTTTATCAGAAGTAGAACCCCATGGCGCAATATAAGATAATTAAATACATAAAAAGAATGATGAGAGGAAGTTTATTTACCAATTTGGATGTGGAGGAGAAAAGCAATTTGGACGATGAAAATGAACCAAGCGCACTTAGAAAATTGATCAAAAGGACGGATGGGCGAAGAATTGGAGTGACTTTGACCTGATGATGGTGCAAGTGCTAATTCCAAGGACGATTCCAGTGAGCTCCATATAGCTTTAGACTATGCATGAGAAAGGGGTATGGAATATGGAGGGCAGCAATTAGAGTTTTGAGCAAAGGAATAAGTAGAAACCCATGTGAGGAAAAGGTGTTGGTTGAGGAAATTCCATAACAGAGAGCGCAAATTTGACAATATCACTGGAAGACCATAAAACTCACGAATACACATGCATTCAAGTGTCACAATATTGTTCCCTACCCATATCAACAGTCGAAGAATTGTATGGATGACAATCTAGAATTGTATGGACGACAGTAACGTATTTTCTTAACACCTACACCATCTATATGGTAACATAACGGCTTGCTTGCCTGCGTCGATTTTGGCCATTTTTTCGAGGTTTTTGTGTTTAGCTTTTCTGGGGGTCAAACAACAACGCTCTTGATTCAACACCTTAATTGGAACAAGTACAAATAGCTAAGAATGGATGATATCACACTATAAGAGGAAACGTACTAGCAAGGATATTTGACTCACAATCCACAGCTTTCCAAGTGATGAGAGAAAAAGCCCTATTTTAGCATGAGGAATTGGTGCGATATTTTCCATATTTTGGTAATAGAAACCTTATTTTCCTGGTGAAATACCTTCCATATTTTGCTAACAGAAACCTAATTTTCCTCACTTGTTAGTTCGACTTCTAAATATATCGCTCAATCTAATCACATCTTTGTATGAATATTGGACTAGGAAATCGAGATCCTGGTTTCCTTCCTATTTCTAGGCTTTCATAGGCATGATTTCCACTTTGATTCAGATCATGCTACAACTTCTCTTTGTCCTCCTCAATATCATGTTCAAATAATTGTTCATCATTAGATATATAGGATTCTTCGAATGTTAATTCATTGTTTTCTTCTAGAGGAGTAGTTAAGCTTTTGGCTGCTGTCAAGATCTCTTCTTCGCAAGAAGAGGAGTTCCTAACATTAGGATATGAGTGAGTTGTTCCAAACTTATACTCATCGTTCTTCCATATATACATATGGATTTTTATTGTTTTTTTTTTAGTAAATGGGGGTTTTTTATTTGTGTTCTATTTCTATGTTTTCTATATGAGAATAAATTTAAATGAAAATGCCTGAATGCAATTAACCCTAAATAAAAATGATCTTAAATGAAAATTCTTCCTAAACAATCCTCTTAACTAGCTTACATCTAGTTTTGCTTCCCTGACAACAATGCCAAAATGTTGGGAGATTTAATTGTATGCTAAATCCCTGTCATTTAATTTGTCAACCCGTGGGTTTCATAAACTTAGAAGCAAACCAAAATATATGGGACCTCAGATGAAATAGGTGTAGGAAGTTTGTTTAGAATGGAAATGCATATTACAAATGTTTGATCAATGGAATTACTTTACTTTAGAAGATAGAGAAGAGTCTCTTGTTCAAGAGTCCTGATTGTCCTTCTACAATCTTTGTATAATAACATTGCCAAACATCTAAGAAAGCAGGAAAGAAAGCATATAAATGAAAGCAAGTAAATATTGTTTTCAGTTCAGTTCTTAGGTCATGGAGAAGAGTCTCCTAACTTGGGAGGACCTGATTGTCCTTCTCACATAAAAACTAACTACTGAAAGGAAATCAATCTTCACATAAATGTAATCTAGGAAATCATATGAGAAAGTAAATCTTGTTTCAGTTTAGTCTATCTCATGGAGAAGAGGCTCCTAACTTAGTATTTCATGGTTATCCTTTTCACATAAAAACTAGCTACTGAAAGGAGATCAATCTTCACACAACAAAACATGGCCATAACATGAATTCATACTGAAATTATCTACAAGTATTTACAACAAAGAAATAAGATGAACATCAGAATTAAAACTAGTATATTCACAACTATGAACATTAATCTACAACAAACTGTACTTATCTTGGTATGGGGATCCTTCCATTCCTCAATGAGCACACATGAACAACTAGCACACCTTAAGAATCAAACAACACTCATAACTCATGATTTGCAAAAAATGATATTATTTTTGCTGAATGAACAACCATAAATCTGATGCTAATGAATAATTGATAATTGTTCTCTTTTCCTTTCAAGGATTCTCCTCTTATTTATACATAAATTAGGGATATCTACTCAATAAATGTAGATCCCTTAAATATCTACTAGATCTATACTTGTCTCAACTTATCCCTAAATACTAGATACAAATCCCATGACACATCAAGATCTCCATGATCTTTCTACTTGGAATATGGTCCACCTTTTGAGTTGAAATTCGAATTTGATATCGGGAGGCCACATAATGGTGCCTTGGAAGCTTCTAAATTATCTGCACATGTCATCAAACTCAAGACACTTTTAGGTATAAGCAAATACATGTTATTTCTCTAACTTTTAGTCATAAATTCACTCTAAATACATGAAAATAATAACTTTGGAAAACGTAAATGTGAACTCATGTAGTAATGATAATGTAGGTTTATGTAATGACAATGTAATGGAATGAGGCGACAAAATGAGGATAAAGGTGAAAAATAGTGAAAGTGAATGTTAATTTTGGCAGCCTAATAGTGACCTTCACAAGGCTTTTGCATACACCTGGAGAGGATTCCAACAACAAATGAAATGTTTGATTTGGTAGTAAACAAGTAGTTGAGACTTCCTATGAGTTGTCTGTATTTTGTTGCATCCTCAAATTCGTTTCCTTCATTGGATGTAAGATTTAAATTATGTTCTGTTGGAATATTCAAAGGATCGCACTCAACCATGCCAAATTTATTCAACGGATATCCAATGTACTTATTTTGAGAAAAAAATATAAACTTCAGATGTTGATACCAAGATAGTAGTGAACATATCCTAAATATGTCATTTCAAAACCATTCCTCAATTATTTATTTATGGATGTAATGTGATACTTATTGTTCCCTATCATCAGAAGATCATCTACATACACCACAACATATACATATGTTTTTCCAACATTCTTAACAAATGAAGTTGCATCCCCAAGATCATAGTGTTTGAAATTTAGTTTCAAAAAAATGCTCATTCAATTTCTCGTACACGGCTCACAATGCTTGTTTGATGCCCTAGCATTATTTGAAAAGATTACATACTTTGTGCTCATGTCCCTTCATGAAAAATACTTCTGGTTGAGAAATAAAAACATTCTCTTTCATATCTCCTTTCAAGAAATGAACTTTTACATCCATTTGATGGGATTTCTAACTATTTTGAGTTGCCAACGCAGAGAGAGTCTGGATGGTAGTCCATTTTTCTATGGGGGAAAAAGTCTCCTCATAATCGATCCCTTCCTTCTATGCAAAACCTTTTGCCAAAAGCCTAGTTTTATGCTTGTGTTGACGATGCTGGAAAATTCCAACACACAGGTGGTCGGGTCTCGCCAATATAAAGTCCTAATTAGTCCTCACACCATTTGGAGTAGGATCCCCATCCAGAATATGGCTTGGCTGCAGTTATCTTAAATATTTTCCTTGGCTTCAATAATTAGCATAAGAGAGCAACACGTATGTGCTTTCAAATGAGCAAGTAAGCTAGTCTTGTGAAGTGTTCAATTGCAATATGTATCAAGGTTCTTTCACCGGAAGGAAAGGAAAATGGGTCTTCAGAAGAAAATTAATAGTAATATTCTACTAAAGACACATGCACATACATATGAAGAATTGTTAACTATGTAGAGAATTAGTTCACATATATGTAAGGATTGTTAAAACAAATATAACACACAGTCAATGAGATGAGTACTAAAACCAATGAAATAGTTCAATTTCTTTAGTACATAAGAATCATAAACACATACCTCAAAAATATAAATGATAGTCTTACAACATTCACGATATATGCATGAAAGTGTGTTGGCTCAATGAACTTTAGTTATTAATAAAAAGTTCCAAGATACATTAGTTACAATGGGACACCACTAGCTCAAAAAGTGGAGCGTTAAGCCACTACTTGCTCCCTAAAAGAACAATCTTCTCTTTCTAATACCTATTTGAAAAATCCAAGGTTTGAAGTCGTTTGCTTTATTAATGAGGCTTCTTTTGTAACAAGAGGAATGACCTTTCACATCCCCATGACTCTTGAACTAGCCCCCATGACTCATGGACTTATAATGTGACCTTTGAAATTCTAAATGAATTTTTGGACCTTTCCATGTGATACTTTTATCCATATGTGACTCTTGGACTTCCACATATTTACATTTATAATATTTCCCAAAACTACATCATAATTTTCCACAACATCATGTGAAAACAACAAGACAAGTCATTGACATTGATGACTTCAAACTGGTGATTTGTAATATGATGACGCTGCCACTATGTCTTTGATTATTATAACAGATCTTGCATTGTGGTTTCTTTCTACCCTCCAAAGGGTCTTGAGAAATTATGGAGTCTTCATAGGTCTCTTTGCTTGTCATGATCCATCATTCCTTCAATTGTCGCAACATGGTGCCTTTGTTCCTTTGTCTTCAAAATGCTTCCTTGGGTACACTCTCTTGATAGATCTTCTCAAACATATTTTTCCATGCTTACTAAAAACATCTGCATGTATGGATAAATCATGGCAAGAAAACATTAACCTGTAAATCTCCCACTCTACTATGATTCATGAAATTTTCGAACTATGGATCAAAATTGTACAAGTGAGAGAAAAGGGACCTTCTAGGAACATAGCGCACTTGCAGGAGATGTTAGAAAATTATATATTACGAAGCAATGGAACACATAAAATATTGCAGAAATATAAACACAAAAAATGCATAAAACAAGAGAGACACAAATATACGTGGTTCACCCACTTTGGGCTACGTCCACCCCGAACAGCCAGTCCTTCCTTTCTATTATCCAGCAAAATGAAGAGACACAACCTACAACAGATCCGCTGTAATATCCTCTGTTTTCTCTCACAGTCTCACCTCTCTGCTTCTCGCTCAGAGAATACACTTCTATTACACAGCCTCAATACAATGCCCTCATATGAAGAGAGGGGTTGCCTTCTAGGGCAAAAAACCCTAAACTAACATAAGTTCTACCGTCAGATCATCCGCCTAATGAACAGCCAAGATTGACTAGAAATTACTATATTTTTACAAGGCAATTTTACATCTGTTTTAGCTTTGGGGGCGCTACCCCCGAGCCCCCACCGGGGGACCGCTGGCCCCTGGACCCCCCAACCGAGGGGGATTTCCCCCCCCAGATCCCCGCAGGGGGGACAAGTCCCCCCCTCACCCCCCTACGTGGAGGGGTGTACAAACTTCCTAGGGTATGCATCTGGCTGAAACAAAGACCTCTGAACAATCATGCTCCACACACAACAAGATATTAGGGAGGGCATCACTACTCACTGATACTCTTTCGTGCACAACTCTAGAAGGGGAGGAGGCAAGGTGGATGCAGGGCACAGTTACAAGAGCTAGGGCTGCAAGAATTGTCCATTAGGACTACGCCATGCACTAGGGAGGAAGGTCAGGGCCACAAGGATGGAACATGTTGCAATTTAAAGGCACAAGGAGGGGAATCAGTTCCCACTAGAAGTGTGTAGTGTGTAGGAATGAGTGAAAAGGAGAAGAGTTGGCGTAGTGAGGGAGAGTAAGAAGCAAAGAGAGGTTCGTTGATGACTAGAATTTTGCAGTGCGTAAGTGTGAGAGGGAAGGATTAGGTTGGAACATGGTACAATTCTAACTAACATGGGGATCACTAATAGGCCTTATATGTGCAAAGTGCACTCTTCTTATCCAAGAGAGAAGGTTGCAAGGCTAGAAACATGGCTAAGTGTGGAAAGGTAAAACTTGGAAAAACACAATGAGTTAGGGGTAAAATCAAGCATTTCACATCTCGACTCATCAATATATCTCAAACAAGACCCAAGACTAAGAAATATACATCAAAGTTCTATTCAAAAAATAATATCCAAGTGCAAAAAACAAACCATGTGCAGTTGTGACATATAAATGTCGTTTTATGACTAGAAAGTGTGTTATGACTCAAAAGTGCATTGTTACTGATCTCGAAAATATGATGAAACTTGTGATGGATCATAGACACTAGAAACATGTTTACAAACATAAAGCAACACTTGATGGCTAAAAGGGACACTTCACATAGTAGCAATTCAACTCTAAAATTAGAATATAACAAAATTTTTGGAGGGTGTTGTAGCATCGACAACTTTTCAGGTGAGCCATCTGCCTTATACTTTTTCTTGAAGACTCGCTTGTAGTCCTTAATTTTGGTTCCTAATGGAGGACTAACCATCTTCTAGGTTCCATTATTTATCAAAGAATCATATTGTTTCTGCATCACTTATTTCCATTCATCTTCACAATCATAAGAAACATCTATATTAATAGGTGAATTAGAATTATCTAAATCACCTCCATTATGTCTCATAGAGCTTCTTGTTCCTATATTTCCAACCTCTTTAGGATGAACACCTTCAATTTTCTTTGTGATCCATTTTGGAGGACCTTTATAAGATTTCCCAGGTTGTTCAGTTGAGTGAGATGGGGCTGAATCAATATTTAGCCTCCCAATTCTCTCAATCACATCACTCAAAGTTCCTTCTTGATTAGTGGCTGGAAATTTATGAGGGGGAGAGAGTTCTTCATAAGTATATTACACAAATTGATCCAATATAGGAATCCCCCCTTCAAGATGTGGACTCTCATTATCAAACTCTTGAAAATAATTTTCATGCCTGAATATGTCTGAGTGATCAAGCTTATGCTCAACAACATTGTTGGTCTTGGAAGATTCAAGAAACATCACATATATAGATATTATAAAATTATTATTTAGTTCATCATCAAGATGGTATGCTTTGGATTTATCTGAGTACCCCAAGAAAATACATTTATGACTCCTTGCATCGAGTTTGTTTCTTTGTTCCTTAGGTATCAAGGCATAATAGGTGGAACCAAAAACCCTAAGATGCCTCCGCGAAGGAATGTGACCATAAACCATTTCATAGAAAGCCTTGTTTTTGAGAGAATGAGATGGAAACCTATTCTTAATATACACAACACATAAAACTACATCACCAAAACATCAACTTTACATTGTTGAAAGGCATCATTGAATGTACCATATTTAGATTTTCATGTCATTCTTTTAGCTACACCATTCTATTAAGGATTATAAGGCACAATTATTTGATGTTTGATCCCATGTTGGGGAAGATAGTTTTCATATTCATTTGAATTATATTCTAATCTATTATCGGTGCGAATAGAGCTAATATGATATTGTATGTCATTTTCAATCCATGCATGGAAGTTCTTGAACGTTTCAAAAGCTTCAAATTTGTTCTTCAATAGATATACCCAACACATTCTGGTGTAATCATCAATAAATATCATCATGTATTTATTACCATTTGGAGAAGGAATAGGCATAGGGCCACACAAGTCAGAATGAATGAGTTCAAGCTTTCTATGTCCTATGGAATGAGAATCATGAAAATACTGCTTGTTGTGCTTTCCTAAGATAAAAGCATCACATTGCTTCAATTTCCTAGGAATGGTTGGGAAACCAGTAACACCATTTTTCTTCAATAAACAAAAGTTGTCATAGTTCAGATGTCCAAATATAGCATGCCATAAGAGACTATATTGTATTCTACCTTGATCCAGGAGGATCTCGTCAGATCAGTTGCACAGGTTCATCATCAGTGGTCAGTGTCGTCGTCAACATTCAGTTCAGTGTCGTTAGCTTTGACAGTGTCGTTTATGGTTCAGGTTGTTCAGGTGATGTTAATGGTTTTCATAGTGATGGTTTTGTATCTGGTTGACTACAAGTTTTCATCGTCAATTCCGCTAGGGTTGATCACTGACATGGGTGTGTCATCCATTGCAACGGTTTGATATGGGTCCGTCGTCATATGATGTAAGTGATTGATGTGGTCTTCATGGTCATCACGACCTTCTTCGGGTTATTCTGACATGGTGATGGTTTTGGTTTTACAACATTATAAAACACCTATTCTAAATGTTGGATTCTAAAACCTAAACCCTAGAATCTATGTCTAAAAACCTAAGACCCAACACATTAACTTAACACCTAAGTTCTAAACCATATTACAACCCTAAATGTAATAAAATACATACAACCTAAGCTCTCAAACCATTGGACATATTAAATTACATTTTAATGTATTAAAACAATACAAAAAGAACCTATGTAATACCTCTCGGCCTATGTAATACATTAAACAATACATAAAACATTACAAAATGAACCATGACCGTCCTAAACTGCCAATATGACCGCTCGGGGTTCCAACCATAGCAAATACATGTGATCGGATGAGACCATCGGGTTATGTAACCATGGCTTGGAGTTAGCCGCGTTGGGAAGTTAACTTGGAAGGCAAGGCATGTGAGCAGACAAGGGGATAACCGTCAGGATTTACCATAGCACAGGTCTTCGGAACCGCAAAGTTAGTGCAACAACGTAACCGTCGGCATGTGAGCAAAGTAAGTTCATTGCACAGTGAAACCGTTAGCTGGCAGCAAAACCGTCGACGTGCTAATTGTGGTTATGACAACTGCTCACATGTCCTACCATTACCCTCCTCTTTGTTAGGTAACTGCTAACATTCTGCGGCCTATCCAAATTATATTTGTGGGTTTTGGTTACAAATTTGTTTAAAACATTAATTCGAGGACCATGGTGTTATCCTATGGAGTCAATACATGAATGGACCAAGGCCCAAGAACCAAAATTAGAACAAATGCATTCCTAAACTCATTGGAGGAAGTTCAAGTGCACCTGGTGGGTTTAAAAAAGAAGTTTGTTCATTGAAGGAAAAGGAGTGGATTTGGGTTTTGTATGCAGGTTCTAGAGGTCATAGTCATTTTAGTTTTCAGTGTAGCAGGAGCATCCCAATTCGGAATTCGGAACGTGATAGGCGTTGGAAAGTTGGTTCAGAGAGATATCCTTTGACATTGACCAAAAGTTCTTGCATGCACATTCAGTTTGGTCAAATATCTGTGTAATCGACTTCTTTTGTTTCAATCCTAATAAAGTGGTCGCCCATCTTGAAAGCGGACCCGGAGACATAGTCCATCAGGGATGAACTCCATAATCAATATTGTTGTCTGGTATTGCTGTGTTTTAGTTTTTTTCACTTCTGTTTTACATCGTACTTATGTTTTATCAACTGTCATAAAGTCTTTATTCTCAAGAAGCTCTCTCGGTTTCCACACTTTTAGTTAACATTCTATTCATTAATGGCTAGTCAATTCTACATTAGTTTTAACTTATGATCATTTTAGATCATATAATTTGGTATCAGAGAAGGTTGTGTTTGTAGAATTTTCCATTGAATGTTAACCAGGTCAAAGTCACAACGTGGAGAAGGAATCTTTGAGCAGATTGATCCAGAGATTGGAAATTGACGAGTCATTCATAAGTCGACCATGATAGGATCTGATGCAGGTGAAAATACTGAAACTAATATGAGTGATGAAAAGTTTCAGCAATCATTCTTGACTATGCAACAGATGTTGGGAGAAATGTACGAAGACAAGAAGGCGAGAGATGCAGCTTCTTCTTCAAAGACATTGAAGAAGGAAAAAGGTAAAGGCAAGGCTAATAAACCACCTTCACCTCCATCATCTCCATCATCATCATCATCTTCTTCTTCTTCTTCCAGTATAGAATCTAAAATAGAAAAGAAACCTAAGAAAACATCTCTTTTGAAACTTGATGTAAAATTTGAGGTACCTATTTATGATGGCGAAATGAATCCTGAAAAGTTAGATAATTGGATTAAGTAGTTAGAAGTGTATTGTTGTATTCAGAACGTTTCCGACAATAAAACGAAAATTCAGTTAGCTACACTTAGATTAGGGGGAAAAACTTTAATCTGGTGGGAAAGTAAAACTTAGATAGATGTAAAGTGAAAAGGAAAAGTCATATCTTCATGGTCTAAGTTTTTAAAATCTCTTAGGAAACAATTCTATCTTTTGGGATACATGCAGCAAGTTGTTATTGATTGGAAGCATTTGAGGCAAGGTAAAGGGAAGAGTGTTCATGAGTTTACTTAGGAGTTCAGGAAAAAGCATTGGTGCAATATTTCATTGGATACACTTGAAACTTTATTAAAATACATCGACAGTTTACATTCATATTTGCAGCATACATTATTGATGTTTAATCCTGATGATTTTGATGAAGTGTGTGTTCAAGCCATACGTATTGAATCAGGTGGAAGACCATTCAAGTTTTCATCGTAATCATCCAAAGTGTTGGAAACCAAATATTCCAATGATAGTAAGGGGAAGAACAATTCGAAGAGAAAGAAATCAGCGATAGCTCAGAAGGAAAGACCTGCTTGTTCTCATTGCCAGATAATCGGTCATGATGAATTGAAGTGTTGGAAAATTCATCCAGAAATCAAGCCCAAAAAGTTCCTTAAGGAGAAGGAAGAAAAGAAGGCAATTGCAGCAGTCCAACAAGATCTAGGTTCAGATTCAGGGGATGAAAGGAGGATAATTGCCATAGTTACGATAGGTAAAACTTCTGACACTGGTTCAAGTTCGAATACTATTGCATCTTCATCAAACATAATCCTTCAAATGAGGATAAAAGAGTTGAATTGTTTAACATAAGGATAACTTCTAAGCATACAAAGATAGATACAACGTTTGATAGTGGATCACAGGCCAATCTAATATCCGAATATTTAGTTAAGAGTTTGGGTTTGGAAACACAGAATCATCTAAGACCTTACCCATTAGGATGGTTAAATAAGTCAACTCAAATAAAAGTCACAAAACAGTGTCGATTAAGATTTTCCATTACAGCTAATTACATTAATGGAGTGGAATTAGATGTGGTTCCAGTAGATATATGTGGAGTTGTCTTAGGAAGTCATGATCTTTATGATCGTGATGCAGTATTTTACATAAGAGAGCATAAATATCACCTTAAGAAAGATGGGGTTGAATTTATTGTCAAGGCACATCAAAACAAAAATCGCTTGAATATTGTTGATAATCAAATGAAGCGATTAATAAGTTCAAATAAAAGATTTGTAATCATGTGTGTAAAAGAACAACATAAGAAACAACATGATGTTTGTTCATGGTATGAGACTCAACTTAAAGATAATTTGATCAAATAGATAGAAACTATTACAGTTCTATGTAAAACCAAACATCTTACTCATAAGAAGGGAATACAACATGAATTACAGTTTGTGCCTAAAGCTCCTCTTCCTAATGTCAAAATGAATCATTTCAGTCCAAGTTTGGAAATTAATGATTACAAGGATACAGGTCAGTATTGGGGAAATTTAGTGTTAAATTTCTCTTATATTGTGTCACCACTTCATGTTTCAAACAATTTGGAAGCCTCTTTTCAAGTGGAGAGGAAACCTCTTTGTTTTCATCTCAAAGTCTTTTCTAAAGCAGTGTCAAAGTATTTAAGGGAAACTTATGCATCAAGGGAAAGTGATAATCAATGGAAACATCATTTAATGAATAAAGGAAAAGTGTTTCAAACAAATCAACAGCTAATTCAATACTTTCAAAGACAAATTAAGTTGCAGTAGTTTTCAAATTGTAGTTTGATGGGTTTAATGCAGCTAGCTCACTTAGTAATCAGGAAGCATGAAAGTATGTCAACTCAAGTAGTTGGTTTGATGTCAGGAATATCTTTGATATTCTCTATCATTCCACAATATAGATTGTTAATACATGTCAATGGTATTGAACAATATCTTGTAGAGACTATTTTCAAAGATGATTATGAATCACTAACTCATGGTTCTTCATGGAAAGTGTTATCACAAAATCTACCCCTGACAGGTTGCTGATTAGGAAGAATTTGAGTAACTATTTCAAACCAAACTTTTGGCTAAGGCTTAGCCTCCTCAACCTGATAGGGCTCTCTCACTAGGTTAAAGATTTTAGTTTAAAGATAAGATGGCTAACTCTATGAAAAATCTAGTGGAAAAGTATAAATGGTTGAGCACAATCAATAAACATCCATTGGGCTTATGGAGTCAGAATATGTTTCAGTATCACAACTGAATTAGCTTAACATGGAAGTCAGGGCATCAAGAGTTTTAATATATCAACAAATAGAGAAATAATGTAAGGAACACAACCTATAAACACATGAAGGAAGTTAGAGCATTGTCAATGAATTCTAAGTAACATGTATTCATACCACTAAAAATGAGTAAATGAAGAAAAAACCATGAAAAAGATCAAACATTAAAAATCTCTTCTGAATCCTGAGTAGTAAAGCCAAATCTCTGTATTAACATAAAAACACAGTCTCCCACAATGACACAATATGACTGTTTTTTTGAAAATCTCCAACCCCTGGTGCATTACACCTCTTGTCCTTTATAGAGTTCATTACAATCTTGGATTCCTTCCTCCAACATGAGGGGAATTCGAATTTACTTGACTTGACACCTATTCATACTTAAAATAAACTATTAATTACAAGTGATAGTTAACTAACAATGCTAGAGTTCTAATACAATTAGGAGTACAACTCCTTATTATGCTAGCAACAACCTAGACTATGGAATAAATTCAATCTTTGACAGCTGCTCCTCCTCCTTAACTTTGACTTTGGTGATGACTTTAACCCCATGCTAGCCTTCAATCACCTTTCCTTTGACTGTCCTGAAAACTAGGAAACTGTCCCCTGCAATGCTGCTTTGGTCTTCAAGGATGTTCTTCAAAGTTTCTGTTGGCCACACTATCTCCTTTAATCACATGACACATATTGAATTAACCATAGGACCTTGCTCTTACACTTTTGTGAAAACAAAAATCCTTGATGTTGCCTAAAGAAAGATAAACTGGGTGAGCTACAAAATGGACTATTATTTTTGTAGCGCAAGGCTTAGTTCTTACATATGTCTTTCATTCCTTGAGTTTTTCTTTACTTAGGGTTAAAAAACCTTTTCAAATGATCTTCTTACATCTATATAGCAACATCCTTTTCAAAAATACCCTTTTTTCTTTGAATATTGATCCAAAAAAACAAAACTGCAGCTACAACAGTTTTATAGCGTGCTACGAAACTGCTGTGTGAGTCAAAATACACAGTTTTTTCTCAAAAATTGTCCTTCTTGGGATTTCTTCTCAGCTTCATCTTATGCCAGTAGGTGACATATTTTTGACATTATTCATCCATAAACAACTTTAAAAAGTAATGTTCTAACCAAAAATGTGTTAAGGCTCCATCACTTACTCTCCGGTTCATTTGTGCTGAGGCTGTCCTCCAGATTTGCTCAGTTGAATCTCCAGGTCCTCAATTTCTATCTTCATTACTCTAATATTGTTGCTAAGCCTGTCCTTAATCCATTTGATATATCTTGCCTCTTTAATGGCAGGGATAGTCCAGGTGAAGTATTGGGCCTTTCTGCTCACTACTTGAGGTTTTGAATTTATTTCGTGTTCCCACAGGGCCTTCATTTTATTGAAGTTGACCTTTTCAATTGCATGTTTTCTTTCCCTCTTCTTGAGTTTGGCAATCTTAAGGTTGGCGAGCTTCAGTTTCTCCTTCACTTCCTCAAGGTTACCTTCCTCTTCTTGAGATCCAACTACCCTATTTTTTTCATCTTCGTGCATTAGTGATGGTTGCACTACTGGAACTACGGGCTCTTCATGGAATTCTGATATCTCCCTTGTCTCACTTACCTATAGTCCTGCCTCCTGTAACCTCTTGGACTATCTAGTCATAGGCCTTCTAGGCTTAAAAACAAACTCTGAAACCTGGTCATCAAATTGGAGTTTTTTAGAAGATTTGATCCTTTTTGTTTTGCTCTCACTTGCTTCAATTAAGTCAGCTTGGACTAGAGGAGACTCTTCTATGTCAATGGCCTGAAGAAGATCATTCAAACTACCTTTTAAGGCTGGGCTTTCATCAGTGGCCACTATTTTACCCTTTTCCTTGGCTAATTGGCTTCTAGTTACCCTTCTCTAGACTGTCTCACCAATGGACTGCTCTTGTGTTGCTTCCTTGATTTGAACCTTCTTCGTTTCCTGTGACTGTTGAGGGGTATCTTGAGTAATCAATGGTGTCATTGGTTCCTTAACTTGCTTTCTAGCTTTTAGCTTCACAAACCTGCTTGACCTAGCTTCCTCATGATGACTTGCTGTTGGTGATGATATTTCATTAGCCCTAGGGCTAAGTCCTATTTCAGCTCTAAAACCAGACATAAATAGAAATGCAGACGATTCCCTATCTACCTTCTGAAGTTCATGCAAGACAATTAATTTAATTAATCCATGATGGAACAATGATGTTTCACAAGCTTCTTTCTTCAATTGTATTTTATCAGACATCTTGCCTAAACTTTGAAACAGATAGAAAGGTAGGTCTAGAGAAATTATCCTAGTGAAATGCAATAGGAGCTTGAAATGGTAAGAATACACCTTGTGGTATCTTCCTTCATAGGTAAAATACCTTTGTATGCATGAGAGTAAGTTGGCAAATGAGTCTTTGACATAACTTCTGGGCACTGCTTTAGTTAAATCTGAGTCTATAAATTCTGGCTTCAGGAATATCTTGCAGGGTGCCATTTCAAACTTGAAATTCTTAAACCATCTCTCCTGACCTCTAGGAATCTCTGTGACTAAAGATATGACCTTAGGAGAAATTGGTAATTCTAACACTCCAACCTTTGTATTCAAAACTGTGAAATTGAGAGCAAATTCCTTGGTTACTTGGCTATGTCCTCCCTGTAGTTTTTCATAGAACCTCCAGCAACCTACTTTTTTGAAAGCTTCTTCAACTATTTTATCCTTTGTGAGAGCATCTAAGCCTTCAGGCTCAGTTCTTAAACACCGGCCTGGTCTGTGATTATTTTTCTCTTTAGACATTTCTTCTTTGAAATCCTTGTAAAGGAAACCTGGAAGAAATTGCCATGTTTAGTTTAAGGACTGCCTAGCTTGAATTGGATGAAGAGCTGCCTCGCTTGAAGCCTGTGAAAGAATTTTGGTCTCTGCTCACCTTGGGCTTGCTAACTCAATCTTAAGGAAAGCATCAAGTGTTTCTCCTACATGAAAATGACACGAAAATGACTAGGACCAATTCACCCTTACCTTTCCTTTTTTGAAATTTGAAATGAGTGCGGACAAATGACCCCTAATGAATCTAATGATGAATATGAATGGCTGCATGTGAGATGTAACGTTCATGGACTGACACCTGATGATGAAACTTTAATAGATTCTGGTGGATTTGACAGCTAGACAAGATTTGCCACAAATCCCCGATTTCGTAGCGCATCCAGTGTAAATTCAGGGTTTTGCGCTACGAAAACTCCTAGCTACGAATCCCCGATTTCGTACCGCATGTAATGTATTTTTAGAGTTTTACGCTACGAAAACTCCTAGACAGTTTCGTAGCGCCTTCAAAATTTTAAAATGACTAGATACATGACACTTTTGAAATGATGTGGGATTCATAATGGGTAAAACAAGGTTGTTTACCTTTATTTGATAATGGAAATGAAACTCTAACTTTATTACTTAGACTCTAAAACAAAACATAAAAATGACTTGACCATGACTAACATAAAAGCTTTGGAACCATACTAGTTGTCCAAAATTTTAGAACTGTTTACAGTGATAACAATGGGTCCACTTGGGATAGTGTGCCCTTGTGGTATACTAAGAACTTGCAGTTCCAGTGCATTATCCACTTTTCATAAAAAACAGAAATTTGATTGACAAGCACCCTCTTCAAGCTATTTGGGCCTTCACCTCGGGCATAAGCTTTCTGTTTAGCTTGTCATTATTAGCAAAAACCAACAAAAACCAATATATACAATGTCATGAGAAATTGGTAGTACTTCAGCAATGGTAATGATTTAGGAACTTGCCATTAACAAGTCCTCTAGCATATGATCCTCCATCAATTTCCTGTAGTATATAAGTGTTGTTCCCATGAAAAACAACAATTTGATAAGGACCCTTCCATAAATTCTCAAACTTACCGTGCTTTCCTTTTTCTTCAATTCTGGCCTCCCATTTCAACACCTTGTCTTGAATCTGAAAACTGTCTTCTTTGATATTTCTATCAAATGTTTTCTTAATTTTGTTCTGACCATATTGGTGACTGTCATATACTTCATTTCTCTTCTCTTGCAGGGCTATCAGCTGGTTGATTCTCCTCTGAATGGCATTTAATTCTTCTTCAAGTCCTTGAATTAGTTTCATTACCGGTACTCCAAGTGATGTTGGAAATATAGCTTCAGGACCGTAAACTAATTCATATGGTGAAGTCCCAATAGATCTCTTTGTACAAATCCTATCAGCCCACAAGGCATACTTCAGTTTTAAATTCCAAGCTTTCTTGTTTTCCTGCAACACCTTTTTGATGATCCTTACAATGTTCTTATTTGATGATTCAGCAAGGCCATTTCCTTGCAGATAGTAAGTAGTAGAGTGTCCAAGAGTAATGTGATATTGATGACAAAAATTAATCATTTTCTTGGACTTGAAAGCTTGAGCATTATCTGTTATAATCTTCATTGGGCAGCCAAATCGAGACAATATATTATTTTCTAGAAAATAAATAATTACTGAATCATTAGCTTGCCTGGTTGGAATCACTTCTATCCATTTGGTGAAGTAATCCGTTGCTGTGAGAATCCAACGATGCTGCCCTGATGAAGGAGGATGAATCTCTCCAATAAAATCCAATCCCCACTGCTAGAAAGGCGCTTCCACGTAGATAGGAACCAAAGGCAAAGGCATAAGCTTTCTTCTCTCTTCAAAAATTTGACATTCATGACATGCAACCACCCTTTTATAAATGTCTTTAAACATAGTTGGCCAAAAATATCAGCTCTTAGGATATTATTTGTTGTAGCTTTCCAATAATGGTGGCCTCTACAATCTCCTTTATGAAATTCCTCAATAACTTTATCAGCTTCTTCTTCAAGGAGACAATTCAACAAAATCCCTCCCGCATCTTTCCAAAACAGATTTTGATCATATACAAAATATCTCTAAGACTTCAGCTTGACAAACCTTGCTTTGGACTTTGTTAGATTGGTGAGAGCTTTATTATGCTGAAGAACAAAAGCCACATCCTTATACCATTCTGAAATCAGAAATTTCTCATTAATTTGGACCAACTCTTCCTCATTTTTAGAAATTTCTGCATTCAGATTTATGCTAAGACAGTCCAAATTTGACCGAGTCATTAGCTTTGCCAAGCCTTGTCCCTTCACCAATTTGGTTGGCTTGATATCCATATCATACTCTAGAAATTTTGCAATCCACTTACCTCTTTTTCCATCAGGATCTGCTTGAGTTAGAATATCTTTCAACACCGTATTTGGAACATATGCCACAATGTGAGAATGAAGAATGTAAATTCTGAAATCTTTAATGGCTTTCACTAAGGCATAAGCCTGCTTTTCTAGAATATTGTACTTCAGATCAGCATTTGCTAATGTCGTACTGAAGAAAGAAATAGGTTGTTCAATACCTTACTTTCCTTTTTGTAGCAGAACCCCAGCAATTGTATTCTCAGAAGCAAACGTAAAAATGAGAAATTCTTTGGAAAAATCTGGACTGATGAGTACCGGTGCTTGTGTAAGTGCCCTCTTGATTTCTTCAAAATATTTCTTCGCTTCAGCTGTCCACTTAAAATCCACTCCTTTCTTTAACATCCTTGTTATTTCCTTGACAATCTCAGCAAAATTAGGAATGAAGCACCTAACAAAATTCACCTTTCCAAGAAAAGATTGGATCTCTTTCCTACTTCTTGGCAAATCTACCTTTTGAATTGCATTAACTCAGTTAGGATCAATCCTAGTTGCTTCTTCAGAAATGATATGACCGAGTAACTTGCCTGATGTTAAAGAAAAGATACTTTTAGTAGGATTAAGAGAGATACCAAACCTTCTACATTTTAGCAGAATTTTCTCAAGGTGCTTCAAATGATCTTCTTCTTTCTTTGAAAAGACTGTGATGTCATCAAGATAAACAACCACTGATTTATCCTTTTCTTCAGCAAAAGAAATATCCATTGCTCTTTGAAAGGTGGCTCCCGCATTCATGAGACCAAATGGCATATTGGCATACATGAATGTGCCCCATGGTGTTGTGAAGGCTGTATTTTCCTGATCATCCAGATGCACAAGAATCTGATTATACCCTGAAAAGCCATCAAGCATGGACATTCTTTATGAACCAACAATATTTTGCAGGATTGAATCCATCTTGGGAAGAGGATAGTTGTCCTTTAATGAAGCCTTATTCAAATTTCTGAAATCAATACAAATTCTGATTTCTCCACTCTTCTTTCTAACTGGAACCAAATTTGAATTTGCAAGCCAATTTGAAAATCTGATTGGAACAATGATTTTAGCATCAAAGAGTTTCTTAATCTCCTTTTCAATCAATGGCATAAGAAGCGGATTAATTCTTCTCAACTTTTGTTTGAAAGGTTTCTCATTTTCTTTAATAGGAATAGTATGCTAAATAATGGAAGGATCATATTGTTTTAAATTAGCATAACCCCAAGAAAAAACATCAACAAACCTTTTCATCATCTCAACATATTTGACTTTCATATCAGCTGAAAGAAACTTTGAAATTTTGATCATCTTAGGTAAAATTGAAGTACCCAAATTGCAACTTTCTATTTCCTCCTCATCAGCTTGTATCTTGGGTGATTTGAACACATCATTCTGATCAAACAACTTCTCAAGAGGAATTAGACCCTTTGGTATTGAATTGTTTTTTAATTGTAAGACTTCAAAATTTTCTTTAGACTCAACAAGCATGTTTTGTTGATCTACCTGAGTACTTTCAAATTCTTCTTTCAATTCAATACAATTCTTTACCTGTTGATCATCTTTAAAGACTTGCCAATTTGTGATATTATCTAGTATAGCTGGTCTATGACAAACTTCAACCTCATATTTTTTAGAAGAATGAATAGGAATGACAAGCAAACTTGCCAAAACAGCAAGAGAATCAGCAATGGAATTTTGGTCTCTAGTTTTGATAGTGAAAGAATATGCTTGAAAATTTTCCAACATATCTAAAACTAGATTTCTGTGTGCTCTCATTCTTACATCCTTTGTTTGATAGACACCCTCAACTTGTCTAATAACCAATTCGGAATCTCCAAAAACAGAAATATTTTGAGCCTTCATTCTCACCAAAACTTCTAAGCCCAAAATCAAAGATTTGTATTCAACCATATTATTTGTTCAATCAAAATTCAGTATGTAAGAATAAAACTTACTTTCATCGCTTAGACTTGTGATCCAAATTCCAGCTCCTGCCGCTTCTTTTCCTGCTGATCCATCAAAGTACAAAGACCACCATCCCTTCATCTCTTTGTATTTTTCTTGCTGATTTACTTAGTGTTGATTTTCCGTTTTCATCTCTTATGGTCCACTAGCGACTGACTCATTAAAAAGAATGGTAGATCCAAGTTCAGTATCAACTGAATAAATAGGAAAGTTCTGAGGTTTATCTTTGCTGCTTACCATATAAGCCATCCTAGTCTCCCGATACATTCTCCTTTGTTCACCAAAAACAGGAATGGTGGCATAGGTGAGGTCCATCTGCATTGTGCCTTTGATTTTTGATGCCCATGATCTTGATAGCAACATCCCAAATTTTGGCGGAATGTCAGCCACAACAATGTCCATAACAATTGTCTTTGCTGGGATTTGTGTTAGACCAACAACAACATCTTTGATTAAACCAATACAGTGGACTCTTTTTGAATCAAAAGAGAATAAATCCTTATATGATCTTGTTACCTGTAATCCTAATCTCTCCATAATTACTTTGGGCATGAGATTATGAGAAGGCCCCGAATCCAACATAGCATTTTGTAAGGTCATATCATGGATACTAATGCTTACATAGAAAGGAGGAAATTCTTCATTTTGATCATCTTCTAACCTTGGACCCAAGTATATAGTAGGATTATCTTCTTGCACATTTAAGATATCAACAGCTCTTGGTTGTGAATTTAACATCTCCAAAATCTTGCTTCTGTATTTATCTATCTTGAGAATCTCACTAAAAGGGACTGATATTTTAATTTTTGCAATTTCATTCTCAAGGTTGAAAACAGAAACAAATTTTTCAGCTTCTTTAATAGGAGGAGGAGGTTGAGTGTCCCTTTTACCAACTGGAGAATCATCTTTACCTTCAGCAACCTTTGGGGTATCCTTTTTGGCTTCAACAACCTTTGAAACATCTTTCTTGGGCTGTGTTTTGTTTTCAATAATTGGTACATTTCTGTTTCTAAGATTGTATTGTTTTTTCATTTCAAAGATAGCATGTTGATACCTTTTTAAATAATCTGAAGGCTCTTCCTCTTGTTTGGTCAAACTAGACTCATCATGTTCTTCCTTAGTCAAGAAAATTCTTGACATCTCTTCATGAAGACAATGGATAGATTCTTCAGGAACCTCAGGATCATCTTCTTCATCAACCAAATTTTGCTGAAAAGGAGGTCTTAATGGAGGATCAGGCTATTGGTTCCTATTTTCTCTTGGTCTTTGTTGGTTTTGAGGTCTTCTGAATTAAGGGTTTCTAAATTGAGGCTCCTGTTGCACAGGGGGAGCAGAAGTGTTTCCAAGAGCTAACCTATCCATCAACTTCTCCATGGTTTTCATCATTGAATCTATCTTATCTTTAGGGGTTGAAGAGGAAGGTTTCTCTTCTTCTTTCAATTTAGCTTTTCCTATTTTTGACTTTTTGGCAGCTACCATGTTTACTTATACCTTTATTGCATCATTCTGCATATTAGCAAGTGTGGTAAACTCTCTTTCTCTTAGCAAAAGAGAAAAATCAGAATCAAATGCTTCAGCATATCTCATTTGTGCTAAGGCTTTTGGAGGTTTCAAGCGAGCTGGGATTGAGTTAAACACTTTATTGAACCTCTTTGAGAAATTTTGAATAGTTTCATCGGGTGCCCTTCTAAGATTGTTGTACTCAGTAAGTGCTTGAATTAGATTAATTCTATTTCCCTATTTCCTTAGAAAACTATCTTCAAATTCTACCCAATTATGAATGCTTCTTGGTGTAAGAGCTTTAAACCATTTTCTAACTTTGCCAATAAAGGTCTGTGCAAATAGTCTAGTTTCACATCTTCATCATCAACTTCCTCTCTATCAGCAAAATCATTAAATTTGTCTACATGTTCTTCTGCTGTAATTTCTTCATCGCCACCCCATGTTGGGATTCTTGCAGCATATTTGCTAGGAAGATCATGCAAAACGGTAGGGATTGCAAGTGAGGCATACCTAGTGGGTACAACCATGATTAAAGGAGGAAAAATAGTTACAAGGATAAGAGGGGCAGAGGAAGAAGAATTGATATGAGGGGGACTGCTTGTTTTCTGAAAGCCACTAGAAATAGTAGAAATAGAAGACGAGGAACTGATACGAAGAGGATTACTTGGGCTCTGCAAACCAGTGACAAATGTACTCCAATTTGGAAGAGTTAAACCAACTTTAGACTTCAACAAGACTTCAAAAGGATCAAGATCTTTCAGTTTATCTAAGGCTTCCCTTTCTAATAGTAGCTCAGAGGTAACCACTTCGCAAAATTCTTCCTTGTCTTCTTGTGAAACTAGGGCTGAGGTATCAATTCCTCTCTTTTGTAGATCTAAGATAACACCAGTGAGTTCTTCTTCGTTTTCTGATCTAAACAACACCTCATGAATTTTATCATCAACTATTTTGTCTTCAGGCTTCTTGAGAATTAAGAGAGCAAAGATTTTGGATAAGATGGAGTACCTGGTGTTTCTGAAAATCTTTGACTGCCTCTTGAAACAGTGTTGGGATTATCCACAGGAGTAGGTGGATTGGGGTCAGGATTGCTTCGTGTGTATCTCCTTCTCGAAGCCACCTTTAAAAATTTGAAAATGTATGGAGTCACCAAGGTAGATTGTAGGCCCGAAAAGTTATCTGAGCTCTTGCTACCTTTAGAAGTTCATCTTCTTTATTTCAGGAATGAGTAATCTTTAGGCTTCCGACAGACGCACCAAAATGTTATCACAAAATCTACCCCTAACAGGTTGCTGATCAGGAAGACTTTCAGTAACTATTTCTAACCAAACTTTTGGCTGAGGCTTAGCCTCCTCAACCTGAGAGGGCTCTCTCACAAGGTTAAAGATTTTAGTTTAATGATAAGATGGCTAACTCTATGAAAAATCTAGTGAAAAAGTATAAATGGTTGAGCACAATCAATAAACATCCATTGGGCTTATGGATTTAGAATATGTTTCAGTATCACAACTAAATTAGCTTAACATGGAAATCAGGGCATCAAGAGTTTTAATATATCAACAAATAGAGAAATAATGTAAGGAACACAACCTATAAACACATGAAGGAAGTTAGAGCATTGTCAATGAATTCTAAGTAACATGTATTCATACCACTGCAAGTGAGTAAATGAAAAAAAAACCATGAACAAGATCAAACATTAAAACTCTCTTCTGAATCCTGAGTAGTAAAGCCAAATCTCTGTATTAACATAAAAACACAGTCTCCCACAATGACACAATATGACTGTTTTTTTTGAAAATTTCCAACCCCTGGTGCATTACACCTCTTGTCATTTATAGAGTTCATTAAAATCTTGGATTCCTTCCTCCAACATGAGGGGAATTCGAATTTATTTTACTTGACACCTATTCATACTTAAAACAAACTATTAATTACAAGTGATAGTTAACTAACATTCCTAGAGTTCTAATACAATTAGGAGTACAACTCCTTATTATGCTAGCAACAACCTAGACTATGGAATAAATTCGATCTTTGACAGCGGCTCCTCCTCCTTAACATCGACTTTGGTGATGACTTTAACCCCATGCTAGCCTTCAATCACCTTTCCTTTGACTATCCTGAAAACTAGGAAACTGTCCCCTACAATGTTGCTTTGGTCTTCAAGGATGTTCTTCGAAGTTTTTGCTGGCCACACTATCTCCTTTAATCACATGACACATATTGAATTAACCATAGGACCTTGCTCTTACACTTGTGCCAAAACAAAACTCCTTGATGTTGCCTGAAGAAAGATAAACTCGGTGAGCTACGAAATGGATTGTTATTTTTGCAACGCAAGGATTAGTTCTTGCATATGTCTTTCATTCCTTGAGTTTTTCTTTACTTAGGGTTAAAGCCTTTTCAAATGATCCTCTTACATCTCTGCAGCAACACCCTTCTCAAAAATAGCCCTTTTTTCGTTGAAGATTGATCCAAAAAAACAAAAGTACAACTACAGCAGTTTCGTAGTGCGCTACGAAACTGCTGTGTGAGTCAAAATACACAGTTTTTTCTCAAAAATTGTCCTTCTTGGGATTTCTTCTCAGCTTCATCCTATGCCAATAGGTCACATATTTTTGACATTATTCATCCATAAACAACTTCAAAAATTAATGTTATAACTAAAATTGTATTAAGGCTCCATCACTTACTCTCCGGTTCATTTGTGCTGAGGTTGTCCTCCAGATTTGCTCAGTTGAATCTCCAGGTCCTCAATTTGTCTCTTCATCACTCTGATATTGGTTCTAATCCTGTCATTAATCCATCTGTTATATATTTCCTCTTTAATGGCAGGGACAATCCAAGTGAAGTATTAGGTCTTTCTGCTCACTACTTGAGGTCTTGAATTTCTTTCGTGTTCCCACAAGGCCTTCATTTTACTGAAGTTGACCTTTTCAATTGCATGTTTTCTTGCCCTCTTCTTGAGTTTGGCAATGTCAAGGTTGGCGAGCTTCAGTTTCTCCTTCACTTCCTCAAGGTTACCTTCCTCTTCTTGAGATCTAACTACCCTATTTCTGTCATCTTCGTTCATTACTGATGGTTGCACTACTAGAACTACGGGCTCTTCATGGAATTCTAATATCTCCCCTGTCTCACATACCTCTGGTCCTGCCTCCTATAACCTCCTGGATTGTCTAGTCATAGGCCTTCTAGGCTTAAAAACAAACTCTGAAACCTAGTCATCAAATTGGAGTTTTTTAGGAGATTTGATCCTTTTTGTTTTGCTTTCACCTGCTTCAATTAAGTTAGCTTGGACCAGATGAGACTCTTCTATGTCAATGGCCTGAAGAAGATCATTCAAACTGCCTTTTGAGGCTGGGCTTTCATCAGTGGCCACTGTTTTACCCTTTTCCTTGGCTAATTGGCTTCTAGTTACCCTTCTCTGGACTGTCCCACCAATGGACTGCTCTTGTGCTGCTTCCTTGATTTGAACCTTCTTATTTTTCTGTGACTGTTGAGGGGTATCTTGAGCAATCAATGGTGTCACTGGTTCCTTAACTTGCTTTCTAGCTTTTAGCTTCACAAACTTGCTTGACCTAGCTTCCTCATGATGACTTGTTGTTGGTGATGATATTTCCTTAGCCCTAGGGCTAAGTCCTATTTCAGCTCTAAAACTAGACATAAATAGAAATGCAGACCATTCTCTATCTACCTTCTGAAGTTCATGCAAGACAATTAATTTAATTAAGCCATGATGGAACAATGATGTTTCACAAGCTTCTTTCTTTAACTGTATTTTATCAGACATCTTGCCTAAACTTTGAAACAGATAGAAAGGTAGGTCTAGAGAAATTATCCCAGTGAAATGCAATAGGAGCTTGAAATGGTAAGAATGCACCTTGTGGTATCTTCAGGAATATCTTGCAGGGTGCCATTTCAAACTTGAAATTCTTAAACCATCTCTCCTGACCTCTAGGAATCTCTGTGACTAAAGATATGACCTCAAGAGAAAATGGTAATTCTAATACTCCAACCTTTGTATTCAAACCTGTGAAATTGAGAGAAAATTCCTTTGTTACTTGGCTATGTCCTCCCTGTAGTTTTTCACAGAACCTCCAACAACCCACTTTTTTGAAAGCTTCTTCAACTGCTTTATCCTTTGTGAGAGCTTCTAAGCCTTTAGGTTCAGTTCTCAAACACCGGCCTGATCTGTGATTCTTTTTCTCTTTAGACATTTCTTCTTTGAAATCCCTATAAAGGAAACCTGGAAGAAACTACCCTATTTAGTTTAAGGACCGTCTCGCTTGAATTGGATGAAGAGCTGCCTCACTTGAAGCATGCAAAAGAATTCTGGTCTCTGCTCACCCTGGGCTTGCTAACTCGATCTTAAGGAAAGCATCAAGTGTTTCTCCTACATGAAAATGACACGAAAATGACCAGGACCAATTCACCCTTACCTTTTCTTTTTTGTAATTTGAAATGAGTGCGGACAAATGACCCCTAACGAATCTAATGATGAATATGAATGGCTGCATGTGAGAGGTAAGGTTCATGGACTGACACCTGATGATGAAACTTTAACGGATTTTGGTGGATTTGACAGCTAGACAATATTTGACATGAATCCCTGATTTCGTAGTGCATCCAGTGTAAATTCGGGGTTTTGTGCTACAAAAATTCCTAGCTACGAATCCTCGATTTCGCAACGCATGTAGTGTATTTTCAGAGTTTTGCGCTATGAAAACTCCTAGACAGTTTCGTAGTTCCTTCAAAATTTTAAAATGACTAGATACATGACACTTTTGAAATGATGTGGGATTCATAATGGGTAAAACAAGGTTGTTTACCTTTAGTTGATAATGGAAATGAGACTCTAACTTTATGACTTAGACTCTAAAACAAAACATCAAAATGACTTGACCATGACTAACATAAAAACTTCGGAACCATACCAGTTGTCCAAAATTTTAAAACTGTTTACAGTGATAATAGTAAGAAATAAATTGCCATGTTCATAACAGGTTGTTTGACCATTGTCGCAAGTTGTACATACTGCAGATGGATGGAACAGGTCACTGAATCAAAATGTGCCATGGTAAGCATCATTAGGGTCATCACTTGCAGGTGATTGATCGAATGTATTGGCACATCATCAAGATAAGGTGGAAAGTGAGGGAGCTCTACCCTCATCGACTATTTGTTTAGTCAAAATTTTGTGGTCCAAAATGTTTCAATTGGAGAGGATTGATCCAGGAGGATCTCGTCAGATCAGTTGCACAAATTCATGATCATTGTTCAGTGTTGTCGTTAGCGTTCAATTTAGGGTCGTCAGCTTTAACAATGTTGTTTATGGTTTAGGTTGTTCAGGTGATGTTAATGGTTTTTATGGTGACAGTTTTGTATCTGGTTGACGACAAGTGTTCATCGTCAGTTTCGCCAGGGTTGATCATCAACATGGGTGTGTCATCTGTTGCAAGGGTTTGATATGGGTTCGTCGTCATATGATGTAAGTGATTAATGTAGTCTTCATGGTCATCACGACCTTCTTCAAGTTCTTCTGACATGGTGATGGTTCTATTTTTACAACATTATAAAACACCTATTTCGAATGTTGGATTCCAAAACCTAAACCCTAGAATCTATGTCTAAAAACCTAAGACCTAACACATTAACCTAACACCTAAGTTCTAAACCATATTACAACCCTAAATGTAATAAAATACATGCAACCTAAGCTCTAAAACCATCAGACATATTACATTACATTTTAATGTATTAAAACAATACAAAATGAACCTATGTAATACCTCTCAACCTATGTAATGCATTAAACAATACATAAAACATTACAAAATGAACCATGACGGTCCTAAACCACCAGTCTCACCGCGCATGGTTATAACCGCATAAAATACATGTGATCGGATGAGACCATCGGGTTATGTAAGCATGACTTGGAGTTAGCCGCGCGAGGAAGTTAACCTGGAAGGCGAGGCATGTGAGTAGACAAGGGGATAACCGTCAGGGTTTACCATAGCACAGGTCTTCAGAACCGCGAAGTTAGCACAAGAATGTAACTGTCGGCATGTGAACAAAGAAAGTTCACCGCACAGTGAAACTGTTAGCTGGCAACAAAACCGTTGGTGTGCTAATCGTGGCTATGACAACTGGTCACATGTGTTGTCCTTTCCCTCAGCCTAGTTAGCTAACTGCTAATAGTACGGGGCCTATCCAAAGTCTATTTGTGGGTTTTGGTTACAAATTTGTTTAAAACAATAATTTGAGGACCATGGTGTTATCCTAAGGAGTCAAGATAATGAATGGACCGAGGCCCAAGAACCAAAATTAGACCAAATGCATTCCTAAACTCATTGGAGGAAGTTTGAGTGCACTTGGTGGGTTTTAAAAGGAAGTTTTTTCATTGAAGGAAAAGTAGTGGTTTTGGGTTTTGTATGCAGGTTCTGGAGGTCATAGTTGTTTTAGTTTTCAGTGTAAAAGGAGCATCCGGAGTTGGAATTGGGAACCATGACAGGCGTTGGAAAGTTGGTTCAAAGAGTTATCCTTTGAAAGTGACTAGAAGTGCTTGCGTGGACATTCAGTTTGGTCAAATCTTGGTGTAATCGACCTCTTCTTTTTCAATCCTAATAAAGTGGTCGCCCATCTTGAAAACGGACCCGGAGACGTAGTCCATTACGGAAAAACTCAGTAATCAATATTGTTTTCTGGTATTGCTGTGTTTTAGTTGTTTTCACTTCTGTTTTGCATCGTACTTATGTTTTATCAGCTGTCGTAAAGTCTTTCTTCTCAAGCAACTCTCTCAGTTTCCACACTTTTGGTTAACATTCTACTCATTATTGGTGAATCAATTATACATCAGTTTTAACTTATGCTCATTTCAGATGATACATTCATCAAATTGAGAATTGTATACAAAATTTTATGCATGAGCAAAGGTTCCTTGCAACTTCAGAAGTCTTAATTATTCTATCTTATCATGACAATTGATTTGTATAATGTTTTTCTGACCTTAACCTTGCGATCAAACATGTGTATGGAATGTTCTTGCTACCAGATGTGAACCAAAGACAAAAAGTTTCATTGCAACTATGAGAGGTATAGAACATCATGTATAAGAAAGTCTATGAGACCGAACAATTTGAGCCTGATGGTACAAGCCTTGATGGCTTGAGTTTTTACCTATCTGCAAAGTAGAATAGTCCATCAACATTATCAGTAAATTATTCAAATAAACATATTCTAAAATAAATGTGGAAAGCTTCTCCTAAATCAATTAACCATGCATATTTCCATGAAGCAAGTGGAGCATTAAATAAGTCTTCAATTACAACAATATTGCAACAGACCACAATATAATGAGCGGATTCAGGTGATTTACGTTTCCCTTTATCTAATGAGTTTCCTTTCTCTTTATCCCTTTCCTATCTAATCATGTCCCATGAGATCTTACATGTGGAAGCATCATGTCCATTTATGTTGCACCGTATGCAATGAAGTTCATGCCATTCTCCTTCGTAATGTCTTCCCCCTTGCCTCTATTATTCTTTCTTCCACATCCTCTTTGACCATTGCTTCCTCTAGAAGAATACCACGTCTGATTTGTTAGATGATCCAAAATAGATAAACTATTGTTTAATTATTTAGAACCCAATATTTAATTATCTACAATATTTAATTAAATATTGGAGAATTTTAGAATAGTTAGTTGTTATAAGAGATATGACATATAGAAAGGTGTCGTTTCTTGGAATTAAATTAGAAAAATAGTTAGGATTGCTTTTAGAAGTGAATTAAATGTAAATGGGCACTTGTGACTGAAATAAGTGATCCATAACAAAATTAGTTTAGGACACAAGCTTATTTAAAACATGTTTCTCTCCACTTGCAAGGGTGTTGAGTGATCGTGTGTAAGCTCTTGCAATTTCATGTAATTTTTCTTTAATAAAATTTGTGTGTCTAAGGAAACTTATATTATTATTGTGGTATGAGAGCTACAATGATGCACATATATGAGATTCAAAATTTGCAAGATTTTGGAAAACACCATAAAAATAATGAGTTGATGATTGGTATGCAAATTTGTTCAACTTTTTTTTAAGGAAAAGAAGTTTGAGTTTTTTTAAATGTGAGATTGAAGTATGATTTATTTTTAATATCTGTCTAATTATTAGAAAACCCTTCGTTCCTTTGGCCTATATATATATTTTATATGTGTTCTATAAAAAATCTTTGTAAAATCAATTTCCCTTACTAATCTCTACAAAAGAAACTCCCAAATCAGAGGGAAATATAGATCTGTTTGATGCCTTTCATAGAAGCCATTGCTAATGCAGAACAAAGCTAGGAGTATAAATATATTGAAGCACCGAGAGATGGATGCACACAAAACTCAGACAAGAAAATGGAAGAATCAAGTTGAACCAACGAAAAATGTGATGAGTGACTTGCAAACTACGTGAAGCCACCCATAGAAGAGTCGGCGAAAGGAGCCAGTGTAGCCAAAGAGGAAGCTATGATGTTTCAAAGATCCCAACATAACAACTATAGTGAGCACCGACATGAGAATTAGTGTGGAAGAAAATGCATTGAAACTAAATTGAACATAAATATTCAACCATGAATAGCATGTAGCGAAGAGCCAACACTGTGGAAATTCACTAACTTGGAAAGAAACTTGGCCACTTCGCAAAGTGAATCTAATGATACCTTATATGTGTGTCAATAGGGTAAAAATTTGGCGATTCAAGTTAATGCACTTCCCTTTTTGTGCAAGGAACACATCTTCTTCAAGATATTAAGCAACCGTCTTCTTTTTCACAAAATCTTTCTCTATTTCAGCAAAATTCTCCACAAGAGAGTCAAAGGAAATCTCCTTAAGTTTTCCACTAGCTTTTTATGACTCAAGATAATGGGAATAAGTGGTTACAATGTCTTGACAAAATTTGTGAGAGAAACATACATTTTAACATCAATGGCTTATATATCATGCATAATGACTCTTATTTCAAATGTTAAGGCAAGGGGATCATCACCCTCCAATTCTAAACTAAATAGTTTGATCATTAATTGGACAACTTCAAGCTCAAAATGTGAGTCATATAAATCCTTCAACTTCTTTAAGGCTTCCAAATATTTTGTAAATGTCGTAATATAACGACCCACCTCTTCATTGACCATTGTTGCAATCAAGACATAGGCCTTTATATTCTTGTTCTCCCATATGGCAAGTTCTTTGTCAGAAGTCAACTTCGTAAGAGGATTTCCTCCTCCTTCACAAAATCCTTTCCACAACTCATTAAAAATCAAGGTATGTTTATCTTCCTAGACCTTTCATGGTAGTTCTCATTGGGAGAGAGAACTAATCCAACTATGGATATGAGTAAATGCATCATAAAAATTCTAAATTGGGCCCTAAATAGTCACAAAAATTTGATATGCCTCTGCAATAAAATTTATTTGGCATACAACTATGTCTTCAAAAGTCATCAACTAAGGATACATACTCTCATATTCATACAATATATACCTTCCAACATATATACCATATGGCACACCATAATACACCACATACCATAACATACCACTCATGACCTTCATAAAGAAAAAGGGCTCCATGCACATATGGAATATGATATATGGTCATAAAAACTTCAACTCTCAAAAAATATATATAATATATGTATGCACCATTGTTGTGAGAAGAGCTTCGGCGCAAATCACATGATTGACAAAGGTCTTTTTCATGTGATTTACGTCGAAGCTCTTCTCACAACTATGATGAATCACAGAAGCCTCAATTCTACAAATGTATGCACCATGTTTAAATCAATGCTCCACACACACACACACACACACACACACACACACACACACACACATATATATATCTGTGTGTGTGTGTGTGTGTACCATGCCCTTCAACAACAAAAAAAATCAACACACAACAGCCATTAGAAATAATTTAACACAACATACCAAGTCAAATCTTCAATGCATGTAACATACAACCTCCTATTTAACGCACGAGTAACTCATCCCTTCAAAAATATTCAACACATGGTGTATGACCATTAAAAATATACCAATGCAATTACATCATAGAGAAGTCACCATTTCAACATAGATACCCTATCAATTGCATAGTTCCATGCTCAACACACCATAGTTCATAGTCATCCATATGCAGTCCATTACACAATATTTCCATAGGGCTTTAATGTTGAATGAAGTTCCACAACTCGGGAGTTTAATCAATGCAAAATCCAACATTCGATTCATTATAGAGCCCATAGTAGTGTACACACCATTAAAATGAAACAACCATTGCTCAGGAATTGATGCAAAACTATATAGAACGCAAAGGGACGGAGTATAATGGCAGGAAAATAGGAGTTACATAGCAAAAAATATGTTAAAAATGGATTTGTAGCTCTGATACCATGTCAGGCCAGGTTTGTAACTCCGAAGGAAATTGTGTTTACATTAAGAGGAATCGTGAATATATATAATGTTAGGTCCCTACACTACTAGTGTAGCCCCATATTGCTATTAGTGAAACCCCCTTATTGTATTGTTATGCCCATGTGGTTCCCATATTGTTATTATTGTTCCCCATAGAAGCGACTATTGTTATTGTTGTACCCTTACATTATTATTGTTATGTCGTCTCTGATTATATTGTGAACCCTTAGACTCCTATAGATAGAAAATATGTCTTGTCATTTGTATCATGGAAGAATTGTTAATTTGTGTAATGTAAATGAGGTTTCCCCCTAGAAGAGACTTATTTTGAAGTCGTTGATCTATCTCTTCTTATATCTTGTGAGCTACTTTCATAACATTTGGTATCAGAGCTTTGGATTCTAGGGTTTCACTGCTTCAAACAAGACATCATGGAATTTTCACTATAAATTTTTTCCAATGAAGTTTAAAAATATGAAATTAAAACCCATTTGAGCAGAAATCGTTATGAACCTCGTGTCTAAATTTCGGATATTGTATCACTATATTGTCAGAGATACGATCTGAGGAAGTTATGGTTGTTTCAGGCTCCAGAATTCAATCGCAAACAGGTGACCTTGGGAAAATCATCATAAATTTCTCTCTAAGAAGTAGATTCAAATTTTGTAAAATGTAACAGAAAGAGAATAGACTTTAGTTTATTTTGTATCATATTTAGGGCTGGAGGTCGAAATAGTGACATGTGGCACTTCGTACAAATTTGTTTACTGAACGAGTCTATAATCTGGTCATCGTGGGATATTTGGCATAACTCTTTCTTGGAGAAATCTTGATCAGGATTGTGGGGTTGGAAAGAGGACTCTGAGTGCTACCACGAGATGAAATTTTAGGACTTGGAGATCCGAAATTGCAGAGTTACAATCGTTTCAATATCGAGATCCTAAAAGCAAGAAAAACAATGACTCGAATCAAGAAAATAGAGACACCTAGTAAGCAAAATTGAATGGATGATTTGAAGAATTCAATTGAAGCTAAGATAAATGATTTTATCTATGACATTTAAGCTAAGATTGATGGTATAGAATAAAAATTAAAAGGAAACATGGAAGATTTAAAGAAAGGCAGGGAAGGTTTGAAGGAAGGTTGGACAAAGTTGCTACAAGAAAGGGTTCCTAATGATGAAAAGGTAGATATGAGGAAGTTTGATGGCAAGAACCCGGTAAATTGCATACTATAGATGGAGCAATATTTTGATCTACAGAAAATTAAAAACACACAAAAGGTACATATTACATCTTTATATTTAGAACTGAATCAGTTTGTATGGTATAGAGGGTTTTGTTCTCGTAAACTTCTTGTCACCTGGTCAATTTTCATGGAGGAAATGATAGCACATTATGAGGTTACAAAGAGGAATACCTTCTTTATCCAATTGATATATCTCAAATAAAATGGTTCAATGGAAAATCACATTGAGGACTTTCAAAAATTGAATATAAGGGTAAGCAATATTCCATAGAAGCATAGGATTGAAGTCTACATAGGGACTTTAAAGGATAACATCCAACATGAGGTTTTCCTTTGGGAACCTGATTCATTGGAGAAGGAATTCATGTTCGCAAGAAAAACTGAAAGAAAAATTATAGCAACAAGGAAGTTGACCACTCATAACTATAAAGATGGACGTGTTGTTGCTCCTAGCCTCCCACAACCTACAACGTTGACACCACAACAATTGGAAGAAAAAAAGAAAAAAGGGATTTATTATATTTGTGATAGAAAATACACTGAAGGTCATAAGTGTGTTGAGAAGAAATTATTTTAGATAGATTGTGAAGAGGAGGAAGAAAAGGATCAAGAAACATCAAAAGAAGAGGATATACACTAGGAACCAACCCGAGAGAAAGAAGAAATGAATCGGACCATATCTTGTAATGCATTGGGAGGAATTACCACTCCTCACACTTTCAAGATAGAAGGAAATATCAAGAAAAAAAAGGTTCAAACACTGAAGGATCACATTGAGCATCAACAACAATTTCTCCAACTTTTAAAGGATAACCTCACTTTGGCGCAAAATCAAATTAAACAACAGGGAGATCAACATCGTAGCAAAAGAATTTTTGATGTAGGTGACTGGGTATTTTTATGGCTACAACCATACACAAAAACGTCCCTCAAGAAAGCTAATAACGATGATAAATTATCACAAAAGTACTATGGTCCTTACAAGGTGTTGAAAAATATTGGTACTATGGCATACAAATTGGAGCTTTCTATATCTTCCCGAGTGCACCTAGTTTTCCATGTTTCACGCTTAAAGAAGGTTACAGGTAACAATATCCTATTTCAAAAAATATTGTCAGAACTTCACGAAGAAGGAAAAAATATATTGGAACTTGAAGCAGTCATGAAAATAAGAACCCGACAACTACGAAATCGATCAATTTTAAAGTATTTCATAAAGTGGAAGAACTTAACCACTGAAGATTCTGCATGGGAGGATGAGAATTTTATACAGAAGCATCCAGAACTACTCAGGCATTGAGGACAACACTTTTTTTAAGGGGAGGGGTATGTTAGGTCCCTATACTACTAGTGTAGCCCCTTATTGTTATTAGTGCAACTCCCTTATTGTATTGTTGTGCCCATGTAGTCCCCATATTGTTATTATTCTGCCCCTTAGAAGCCCACTATTATTATTGTTGTGCCCTTACATTATTATTGTTATGCCAGCTCTGATTATATTGTGACCCCTTCGATTCCTATATATATAAAGGAGGTATTTTCATTCGTATCATGGAATAATTGTTCATTTATGTAATGTAAATGAGGTTGCCCTCTCGAAGAGGCTTATTTTGAAGTTGTTGATCTATCTCTTCTTCTATTTTGTGAGATGGTTTCATAACATACACGGAGAGGGAGAATATTGTGATTCATCTTCTAATGTATCTTCATCTTCTTTATTTTGTTATTTACACTAATTTCCCAATCCCATGGGATTAGATATCAACAAGCAAATTTGGGTTTGAAAGCTTCTGGGAAAATTTTGAGGTAGAAAATGACATTTTTGGGAGTGTAACTTTACCACTAGTGCTACATCTATTTTTCCCTATTCTACACATAGAGACTATCAGGCCAGGTATATGGGAACTCCAGAAAATTGGATTTTATTAAGAATACCATTAATATATACACATAGCAGTGAGACCCTTGGGATTCACATTCTAAGGTCTCTTCATATTCTCATTTTGTATTTACACATTTACAATATATTTTCGAATCCCATAGTATTAGGTGTCAAGATCCCCCCCTTTAATCTGAATGGGTGTTTGTAAGTCCAAGCATCATTTTGAATATTTAAAAATGATCTTCCAAGTAGTCTGGTAAAGAGGTATATGTTAGTTTTTGGTAGAATAAGAAGTGATCTAGCCTTGAAATTGGTGGATAGGCTAAGGCACATGAGTTCTAAAGAACCCAGAAACCATTTGGTGAAATTCCACCTGGATTGTATTTTATTAAAATAATTGATATTTTTAATGGAGTTCCTAAGTCTAAACTTATGGAAATTAAAATATTAATGGATATTAATCAAAATATGGGTGAGAATGATCTAGAAGGTAGATCAAGTCATGTTTTAATCTTAGCCATTGATTAGAGACTTAATCTTGGTTGTTAAAGTCTCAACGGGAAAAATATAAAATGGAGGCTTGGGGTTCATTTGGAAACACAAAGAGAGAGAGAGAGAGAGAGAGAGTGAATTGATCTAGAGTTTGATTTATGGGGCTAGGAAGCTAAGAAATTCGAACTAAGTGATCATTCTGTAGCAGAGGAGCAGTGAGAATCTAGAAGAAGGACTTTCTGGAGAACACTGATAGAGAGGCGAAGAGAGCTTCTAGAGAGGCAACGCAGTAGCCTGGAGAGTTGATGTTGGACCAGTCTAGGTCCACGCAGTCCTGACGTAGAGCCAGAATGGCCAGCGCAGAGCAGAAAAGCTGTCTGTCATGCAGAATCTAGAATTGCCAGAACTACCGGGAACTGTCGAGAACTGTCGAAACAGCCGGAAGAGCTGATGCAAAGGGCAGAGAAGGTGATGCAGGGTTGACACAGAGCCAATGCAGAAATAGCTAGGGTTATCCAGTATTGTGCTGGATCAGCTGGAATTCTGTCGGGTGAATTGAGGTAAAAATCACTCATATTTTCCGCCAGTATTTTTCTCTGTAAATGATTGCTAGATGATCATCCTAGATTTGTATTAAGATATTTCTCCTGCATAATAATAAACCCTCAGAAATACTACACCATTTTTCTCGTATTGGGTTTTTTCGGGGACTATTATGTCCAAAAAGAAGTGTGGCCTATGTATCTTGTTCTTCTCTCTATTTTCTGTTTCATGAGATCAAACATTTAATTAGTGTAGGCTGCAGAAGTAATTTTCTTCAGTAGTCAGAAGAATAGCTCGATGAATGTAATTTAAAAATCAAGTAGGTAAATTAGTTTCAAATTTGTTGCAGTAGGGGTTGCTTCGAGTCTATGAATTTTCACATGGTATCAGAGCATTGATTTTGAAACATGAAGAGCATATCTAGTGCTTAGCAGTGAAGCCGAAAGCTGTACTTGGCAGCAATTTGAATCCCATTGAAGGTATTGCGCAGTCCTTGTGGGGAAGCAGATCCAAAGAAATCTCTCTCTGAGTGAGACGACAGAGAGGTATGATTTCCAGTTTCTGAGTTTGCAGAGGAAAAGAGATTTGATGAATGTAATTTAAAAATCAAGTAGGTGAAGTAGATTCAGATTTTCTGCAGTAGGGGTTCCTTCGAGTCTATCAATTTTCACATGGTATCAGAGCATTGATTTTGAAACAGGAAGAGAATATCTAGCATTGATAAGTGAGGCCGAAATATGCACTTAGTAGCAATTCAAATCCTCTTGAAGGGATTGTGCAGTCCTTGCCGGGAAGCAGATCTGAGGAAATCTCTCCCTGAGTGAGATGAAGGAGAGATACGATTTACAGTTTGTGAGTTTTCAGAGGCAGGGGGAGTGACACAGAGCCCTAGTGCATTGCTTGAAGCACGCAATTTCTGTCGGGGCAGAAATCTGCTGGAAAAGAACGAAGAAAGGGGAATTTTCTCCTCGGAGAACTTTTCGCTAGAAAGTTCAAATTTCTCACTCACTGAGCAGCTGAGAAGTGCTAAGCAGTGACTAGAGGAGTCATTTCGATAGTTGGGTGAGATGGCATCGCATGGGCTCAACTATTAGGACAGTTTGGACAAAGCCTCCAACCATGTCATATGGAAGACCAAAATCTTAGTTGATCAGGAGGAATATGATCTCGAGGCCTACGTCAAAAGTGTTGTAGCTATTCTTGCTGACAATGATCAAAATAAGAAGTACAAGGCTGAGTAGGGGAAGGAAAAGAGGCTCATACTGGATGGAGTTTGATATCATGTGGTCTCACACTTGCAGGGAAAGGATACAACCTAAGAGATGTGGGAAACCTTGTCGTCAGTGTATGAAGGCTCTTCCGAACAACAAAAGATGTATTTAGATTAGAAGCTGCAGGGGACCTTCATGCAAAAAGGAGATGGGGTGAACCTCTATCTTAAAAGTCTTCAGGACACTAGATACCAGCTTGTTACAGTGGGGTACACTCCTCAGCCTACCACGATGGTGAGGATAGCCCTGAATGGAGTCTCAGATGAATGGAAAGTTTTTGTCCAAAGCATATTGGGCAGGGAATAACTACCTTCATGGGAGGAGATGTGGGAGGCTCTTCAACAAGAGGAGTGAAGGAGGGACCTAGTGAAGGTCAACCTATTTGGTAACAGTGGGAGTGGCACAAAAACAAATGAATAGGAGGAAAACGCAACTGTAGCATCTAAGGGAGAACAGAAGCAGAAGCGGAAGAAGGACATTTCGAAGGTGAAATGTTTCAGATATGGCGAGATGGGTCACTTTGCATCTCATTGTCCTTTGAAGCAAAAGGATAAGGATGATAATCATGATCCAAAGGTTGCGGCCGCAAAGATAGACAAGGAAGAGTATGCCATCAGTGCCCACGCATCTCTAGGAGGGAGATGGGGCAATATTGAGTTGTAGTCGGGAGGACTAAATGTGGGTAGGATCCTTGAGGAGTCCACCTCTTGGATCAATTACTTGCTATGGGAGCCCAAGATTTAACAATAGCTAGATGGACTTAGTGTCATATGATGCAGTGGCTCATTTGGATGACAGATGCAGTAGCTTGGGACCAGAGATCAACGCAGAGCAAGGTTGGCAACACTATAGATGGCACAGTGCAGAAGTCAGCAGCAGCGTAGAGGATTCAAAGGGTCAACAAAAGTCAGATTCCAACATTCATTGTATTATGTTGAGCACAGTTAGGTTCAGCTAATTTTGGATGTTTTTTAGTTTCTTCTCTCAGCAACTAAGTTGTAGTACGGATGCAGTGTTAGTAGTGGCAGTGCTAGTAGCATATCAAATGCAACGTTTGAGAGGGAGATGCAGTAAGATGCAGTAGTGGCAGTGGCAGTGTCATGGTAAGTTGTACAACAACAACAACAACATAGTGTTGGTGGCAGAAAAAGTGTAGAAAGGAGGTGCTTCAGAAACAAAGCAACATGCAAGTGGACATTGTTTCTAGAGCACTTTCCTTGCCAAGTGGGAGTGTTAGTTTTTGGTAGCATCAGAAGTGATATAGTCTTAAAAATCGGTGGAGAGGCTAAGAAACATGAGTTCTAAAGAACCCAAAAATCGTTTGGTGAATACCCACTAGGATTGTATTTTATTAAAATAATTAATTTTTTTTAATGGAGTTCCTAAGTCTAAACGTAGGGAAATTAAAATATTAATGGGTATTAATCAAAATATGGGTGAGAATGATCTAGAAGGCGGATCAAGGCATGTTTTAATCTTATCCATTGATTAGAGCCTTAGTCTCAGTCATTGAAGTCTCAACAAGAAAAGTATAAAATGGAGGCTTAGGGTTCATTTGGAAACATGAAGAGAGAGAGAGAGAGAGAATTAATTTAGAGTTCGATTTCTGGGGCTAGGAAGATGAGAAATTCAAATTAACTGATCATTTTGCACCAGATGGGCAGTAAGAATCCGGAAGAAGGACTTTCCAGAGAATACTAACAGAGAGGCGGAGAAAGCTTGCATAGAGGTAGCACGGTAGTTGGGAGAGCTTTTGTTGTGCCAATATGGGCCCACGCAGTCCTGACGTAGAGCTAGAAGGTTCAGCACATAGAAGAAAATATGTTAGTCACGCAGAATCCAAAATTGCTGAAATATCTGGAACTATCGGGAATCACCAGAACTAACGGGAACTGTTGGAATAGCTGAGAGAGATGACACAGAGGGAAAAGAAGGTGATGTATGGTTGACGTAGAGCCAATGCAGAAATAGAAAAGGTTTTCCAATCTTGTGTCAGATCAGCTGAAATTATGCTGGCTGAAGTGAGGTAAAACTCACTCAAATTTTCCACCATTATTTTTCTCTGTAAAGGATTGCTAGATGAGCATCTTAGATTTGTATTCAGATATTTCTCCTGCATAATAATAGACCTTCAGAAATGTTGCACCAGGTTTCATGTATTGGGTTTTTCCGAGGATTATTGTGTCCAAAAATAAGTGTGTCCTATGTGTCTTGTTCTTTATTTTGTTTTCTGTTTCATGAGATCAAATATTTAACTAGTGTTGGCTGCATAATTAATTTTCTTCTGTATTCAGAAGAATAACTTGATGAATGTAATCTAAAAATCAAGTAGGTGAAGTAGATTTAGATTTGCTGCAATAGGGGTTCCTTCGAGTCTAGGAATTTTCACAGTATACAATATGCTCCTTTGTGGAACAATGGTATAGGTGAATAGTCTTGGCCTCAACAGGATTTCAAATCAAATGATACTTTGTATTGATACGCTTAGTTTGATATTGGAATTTTTTATCCTTGGCCACTCTTATCGTAAAATTATTGATAATTAAAAGAAGAGTAGAATTCACTTGTTTTTCCTACAATCTTCAGGAATTTTTCTGAGCCACACAATCTCCTTGGTTACTTCTACAATTTCCAAATAGTTTTCCTCTGTTTTGGAATCTTTTGGAACTAACTATTTGTGTGACCGCCAAGTGACAACTCCTTATCCAAGATTCATAACATAATATGAAGTAGATACTCCATTTTCCTTATCTCCATAAAAGTCTAAATCATAGCATCCAATCAAGTTGAAGTCATCCACCTGTGTATATTTGAGTTGAAAGTCTTGAGTCCCCTTCAAATTCTTTATAACTCTTTTTGTAGTAAACCAATGACCCTCAAAAGGTTTTTTTATAAACCTGGGAAGGTTTCAAACAACAAATGAAATATCTAGTTTGGTAGTAGCGAGGTAGTTAAGACTTCCTATGAGTTGTTTGTACTTAGTTGCATCCTCAATATCTATGTCATGTTGTGTGTTGAGAAATCAATTTGCTTGTAGATTAGGGTTTATTTCTCTTACTTTATAATTATTTGTGAGTGTTTGTTGGCTTTTATTACTTTATTATGTTTTCTTCATCAATAAATTGCCAAAACATAAAGTTCATGAAGATCACAAGAAACAAAGAACACCATATATAGGCTTCAAGCCAGGGAAAAACTCCAGAAGGGGGAAAACCCCAAAAAATGCTCTTCTTATAAAACCAAATCAAAGTGAGACATCCAAAACCAAAGATAATGACCTCCACAAGGAACCAAGTCATCCCTCCTTTCACATATCCTCCAACCAAGCCAAGTCAACAAGAATCAAAGTTGATCAAATCTATTCAAGCCAAATTTTCAAACCTGCAACTTTTTGGAGTTTCCCTAGCACCTTCGCAGACTTGTCCCGACACCTTTGTAGAAACATAAATTTGTCCTGTAATTTGGAAAGTAACCTCAACAGTTGTTAGAAATTAAATAACATAGCAATGGAACACATAAAATATTTCAGAAACAAAAACACAAAAAATCATAAAACAAGAGATTCACAGATATATGTGGTTCACCCAATTTGGTCTACGTCCACGAAGAAACAACCAACCCTTCCTTTTATATTATCTAGAAAGCCAAAGGGATAAAGCCTACAACAAATATGTTGTAACTTCCTCTTCACTCTCACATAGTCTTCTCTATTTTCCTCATGCAAAATAATGCATAGTCGCAATAAAATTCTCTCATATAAACCGAGGGTTTCCTTCTACAGAGAAAAAAAAAAAAACCCAAAATTAACATAAATTCTACTATCAAATTTCTTGCTTAATGAATGGCCCTGGACCCCCCAACGAGAATAGTGGGGAGGAACTCCCCCCACACCTGTCAGGGACTAGGATTGAAACATGGCTAAAATAAGACCTCTGAATTAGGAAGATAATTAGGCTCCACACCCAATAAGAAACTTTGCATGTGTGGAAAAAGACGAGCAAAAACTAGAATTTTCTTCCTTCCTTGTATTCTTCTCTCTTTATTTGCCTTCACACTTCTTCTCCTTCTCTCTTACTTAGAAATCGAATTGTGTGTGAGTGAGAAAATGAGGTCAAAGTATCTTCCTTTTATTTTCATCCAAGAAGTCAAATTGGGCCTCTTCAAGGCTGCCTTGACAAGGGAGGGTCGACTTGGTCTTGTGGGACAAAATGTCTCCTTTTGACTTAAAAATAATATTTTTCTTTTGTTACAAAATAGTCCAAATGGGACTTTGACACATGATTATTTTTCTTTTGGACTAGAACATGCTTAGACTAGAAATAATAATAAAATTAATAAATTCCTTTTTCTTCTTTTTTCTTTTTACAAGAAATACATATTGATACAAGTATAAAGATAATTATGAAGACCGAATCTAGTTACATTTTTCAACACTCCCTCTTAACTAGGGAGGTATTCATAATTACACAACGGGATACAAGGATACTTAGCTTGAAATATTCTCATAAGAAGAGTTCATATTGATAATCCATCATCAATCATCAACATTGTAACCGAAATTGTCAATCTCAACTTAGATAGGCCTTAACAGAAAAGCTCTAACTCTCCACTATATTAGAGCAGAATGTTGGGAGGCATATATTTGGACACCATCACCACAACCTCTCAAGGCGCATACCCCATTTGAATTTTCACCAGTTATGTCCTTACAATACTATTCTTATCTTGGATTCCCAATCCTCAAAGAATATTAGTCCTCTTTGACTACTCTTATGTTGGATGCCCTTGCTCCTCCTTAAAGAGTATCAATCCACGGGACTACTCCTATATTTGATTCTCAATCCTCAAGAAGCATCAGTCCCTTATGCTTATCCAATCCTTGATTCTCCCTACCAGTGCCTTTGCTAGACTTACAATTGTTAATCATGGGCCTAGTGCATGACAAATGGAGAATACGTTATCCCTCATCACTCCCTCTGAACTAGGGAGGGGATATCCACAAGTCCAAACTATCAAATACTCAAACTTCTTATTTGGAAGAGAATTCATTAATATGTCATCTACTCATTCGTCTATGGAGATGTAGTATAGCTTCATGACCCTATCTTATACCAAGATTCTAATATAGTGGTACTTATTATTGATATGCTTTGTCCTCGCATGAAAAAATGGTTCCTTTGTCAACCTTATGCAACTCTTCTTGTCACAGTGTATAACGGTAGGTTCCAAAGGTCCTTAAAACAAATTTGAAAGAAATTTTCTAATCCAAAAAACTTCTCTACCAACTTCATTTGTTGTTATATGTTTTTCTTCAACTCTACTCAATGCAATTTAATCTTGTTTCCTACTCATTCATCTTATCATAGAAGATCCCAAACCAAAACATGCACCAGTAGTATTGTTTCCATCTGCATTGTTGCCTCCCCAATCTAAATTTGTATAGCCCAATAATTGTATCTCATTACCAACATATTTCAGTCAACGATGTATATTCCCATGAAGATATATCAATATATGTTTAGTTGGTATCCATTGATCATGCCTTGGATCCATTTGGAATTGACTAAGAACATTTACTGCAAAACATATGTCAAGTTGGATGTTCACAAGATACATCAAGGAGACAATAAAATATCGGTAGAATCTTGGATCAACAAGGATTGAATATGAAATCCATAACTTATTCAAATTAGTGATCATTGGAGTCATCATCAGTTTACTATCCATCATATCAAACATTTGCAATATATTGATCACATATTTCTCTTGATTAAGATAGATCTCATTAGGTTTCTACCATACTTCTAATTCCTAGTAATGCATTAGTCCAAGGTACTTCATATCAAATTCACCTACTAACTTCTTCTTTCATTCTTGAATATGATGCTTCATGTTAGCACTCTGTAATTTCTAAGGTTGCTAGAGAAATAACAAAAGGTAGCAACAAAACCACTTTGGAAGATGGGACCTAGCCCTGCCAACTTCAGAGAGGGATCTCTCTGTTAGATTTAGATTTGTTTGATTTTAGGTACTAGGCTAATTATAAAAGTTCAAGGTTTGATTTAAGAAATTGTTTGAATTTTATGTTTGATTGATATCTAGATTACCATTGGGCTATGAATTATGTGACTTAAAGGATGGATCTGTTTCAGTACTTTGCAAATATATTTCATAGGGCAAGGTAGCCAAACTAAATGGATTATTTAATTTTAAGTGAAATG
>APFE030786314.1:0-26613 GCA_000404065.3 Pinus taeda | reverse complement strand
ACTTCTTACAGAATTATTCAAATTCCTTGCTACAAAATTCTCCACCATTATCTGTCCTCAACACCTTTATCTCTTCTCTATCTGATTTTCCACAAGAGCCTTAAATTCTTTAAATTTGTCAAAGGCTTCAGATTTCTTCTTAAGGAAATATATCCATGTATTCCTTGAGAAGTCATCTATAAATGATACATAGTACACAGACTTACCCAGTGATGGAACTTTCACAGGTCCAAACACATCACTGTGCACAAGCTCTAATATTTGTTTCATCCTCTTACCACCATAGGGGAAACTCACCCGATTCTGCTTCCCATATACACAATTTAGAAATCAAAATCCAGAGAGCTATTACTCATACCTTCTGCCATACCTTTACCATGAAGTATTTGAAGGCCCTTCTCTCCATTATGTCCAAGCTTTTGATGCCACAACATGGTCTTCTCTCTAGAGACCACTAGATTTTCTGCTCCGTTTTCAGGAACCATATAACTATTGCACCATCAACAACAGTGCTACCTTGCAGCTTGTACAGAGTTCCAATCCGAAATCCCTGCATCAATACCAGTGCTCCTCGAACCATCTTGCAGGTATCCCTCTCGAACATTGTCTTTACACCTGCATCATCCAACTTGCTTACAGAAATCACATTTCTGGCCAACGCAGGAATATGCAGAACACCCGGAAGGGTTCTAACCCTTCCCCCTTGCAACTTCAACTTTAATTTTCCGCGACCAATGATTCTAGCCTTCCTATCATCTCCTAAGAAGACATCACCACCATCGTATTTCTCATACTCGCAGAACCACTCTCTATGGGGAGTGAAGTGAAATAATGCACCTGAGTCAATTAACCATGCCTCATGATATACATGTGTACTTGAAGAAGCCAAGTACACATCCCCACCTTCATCTGAGGTGGTTTTCGCCTCTGCAGAAGGAGCATGATTAGATCCCTTTCCTTTATCAAGAGCTTTAGATGTACACTCCCTTCTAAAGTGCCCTTCCTTTCCGCATTTTCAGCACACCACCTTTATAGGTTTTCCTGGAGATTTAGATCTCCCTCTAGATTTAGATCTCCCACTCAATGACTTATTTTTGTTTATGTTCTGGGACCGTCCTCGTACAGACAAGGCATCACCATTCTGGTTGTCCATATTTTTCCGTCTCATCGCCTCCATTAGCAATGTTGAGACTATTTCATCAAACTTTAAAGCAGTTGCATTGCTACCTATTGCAATAACCAGACTATCCCACAAATCTGGTAGAGAACACAATAGACTGATGCACTTATCTTCATCTGAAATTTTAATATCAACAGATGATAACTGAATTACCACAGTGTTAAACGCATTCAGATGCTCTGTCACCGAGTCTCCATCTTTCATCCTCAGGTTAAACAACTTTTTTCGCAGGAATAGTTTATTCACCAGAGACATAGCTTGCTGCAAATTCCCTAACTTGTCCCACAGACCCTTCGCCGTAGCTTCCCCTGATACATTCAACAATACTGAATCTGAGACACATAATCATATTGTGCTCTTTGCCTTCCGATCCAGCTTCTTCCATTCTTCATCGATCACTCTCGTTAGTTTAGTACCCGGATCTACCGCGATCCACTGATCTTTATCGACCAACAGATCCTCCATCTTGAGTTTCCACAACTCAAAACTCTGACCATTGAACTTCTCAATCTATATCTTTCCACTGCTCGCCATATTCTTTCACGACCAGAATCAATCTCGCAGATCTCCCACTAAACAAGGTCTACCACAGGCCTGAGCGAAACCCTTCAGCAACAAAGGCGTCCCCTTGAAGCCAAAACAGCTCTGATACCAAATGTAGTTTTTAACCCCATATAGAAATTACCTGCATATGAATTCTAAATCACAGGAAAAATAAAAATGTGAGAGCATAACACATAAAACACATATACACAGAGATTTCCAACTGAATCCCCAAACTAGGACTACCAGCTTGATTTTTTCATTATGTTCCTTTCAATGTTACAATACATATTTATACATGTTGAAGCATCCAATACCATGGACCGAAAACCATCGCGTCCAAAACCATGGACCGAAAACCATCACGTCCAAAAAACATGTGCGAAAATCATGCACAAAACCATAGGTGGGTCCGCCCAACCTAACATAGGGTCCAAAACCAAAATTTTCTGGGGCGCTGCCCCAGACTCCATAAAGTGGGGTTACGGGTACCCCTCAAACCCCCTGTTAACTGTGTGGAAAGAATATAACACAACCCAACAAAAAAGTTATAGTGAAAATGCCACGATGACTTATTTGGAGCAGTGAAACCCTAGAATCCAAAGCTCTGATTCCAAATGTTATGAAACCAGCTCAAAAAAAGATAGAAAAGATAGATTAACGCCTTAGAATTCAGCCTCTTCGAGGGGCCAACCTTCTTTACATTACACAAATGAATGATTCCTTGATGATTCAAATGACAAAACCTCCTTTCTATATATAGGAGTCTAAGGAGTCACACTATAACCCAACCGACCTAACAATAATAATATAAAGGCACAAAAATAACAATAGAGGGATTCTATGGGGCACAGTAATAACAATATGGGGACGATAGGGGCACAACAATATTAATAAGGGATACAACTATAATAGTAATGGGGTAATCACTAGTATTGTATGGACCTAATAAATGAACACTTCAATCAAAGTTACCTTTGTGATGATATTTCTTCATGACTTCTTCCTATAAGTATCAATATTCTACACGCAGATTGACACATCTCCCACATATATCCATTGTCAAGGGTCTCTATATTTTTCTAACTTTCATCAAAGTGTTCATATCTTTCCAAGAGATATTTTAGTCAAATATTCTTGGACTTGGGATGTTGAATTCCTTCTACCTTTGTTGCATATTTTACGATCTCTTCCTTTCTTTTCACACACTTCATTCACAGGAGCTTCTAAGCACAGTTCCTTAATTATAGTCAACTTCCTAATGATTCATATGAGAACATATTATGTTGATTTCGTCTAGTGTGACTTATGCATTTTTGCAATCTTTAAGAGAAGGAAATCTTTTCTTCTTTTGATCATATTTCCCAAGATGGAAATAATTATCCATATTATCTGCAACCATATGACATGACTTTCATAATAATATATGTAAGCATACATATCTCATATTTACTTTCGGTCATCTAAATTTCCTATAGCAGCTTCATTTAAATGAAATAACTTTATCCTTTAGATCTTCTTTCCTGTGATGTCATCAAAACCATCATCCCTTGAATGCCATGAGTTGGAATTCCTAATGAAACACTTGTTTTCTTTCTAGATCAGTGAATCCTCTGGTAAGGATTCGATTGGAGAAACCTGAGGATCTTTAATATCCTCACTCAACATAGGTTTCCTTATTGACTATTGTATGGTTATTCTAGTTGGTGATAACCTTTTATTTCTTTCTATAATTGAGATTTCAATGAGGTTTCCAAGAGCTTCTTATTCTTTGTAAACAATAGAATTTATTCCAAACATTATTTTTGCTTCACATGTCGCGAGCTTTTACTTCTAATACTTCCATGATGTCATGATGTATATTATTATTTATTATAGTCATATCCCATAACATAATATTTAGAACCTATGTCAAGACCTTTTGTGATGGAGACTATCTTAGTCATAGTACAGATTTATTACTTCCTCCTTTCTTGGACTTCTTCTCTTTGACTTCCTTCACTTCTTTGGTGATCTGTGATTCTTCTCTTCCTCTTTGGATTTAGTCTCTTTAGGACAATAATTCCTATAAGGTCCATAATATTTCCATCGAGAGCATTAAATATCAACTATTCTCTTAATTTTTTTCTATGGAACAAATTTTTCAAACTTCCCTTTCCTTCTAGAAAATGTTTGAGTCCGTTAACTTTCAACACCTTTTCCCCCAACATGTCTTCTTCTATCTTGCATAGAAACCACAAGTTGTCGAATGAGGTAACTTTCTTATCCCCATGGACATTTTTTTACCTTGTTGATCAATTAGTGCATTTAGAAAAATGATTATTGTCTTCTTATCATCTCTCCGAAATCTCGCAATTGAGGACTTATGGAGATATCCATTCATTATTTGATACCTTCAATTTTGTGTAGATTAGATCTAAGTCATTGAACCTTCTTTATCGCATCTTCATAGAATATTCTTATGAGTTATCCTTACATAAGAATCCTTTCTAGGAATTCAGAGGAGACCATTTTCATTCATGTGTTCAACGACTTCCCTTTCTTCGAGGAGTTTGTCTATCCTTGTTTTCATGCAAAGAATTTCGATGACCCAACCAACTTATAGATCTCCTTGTAAACACGAAGTCATTTTACCAATTTTGATTAAAGAATGAAAGATAATTACTTGACAAGTGTGTTGAAAATAGAAACAAGAAATGTTAAAAGTAGCATCTATAAATTCGAATTTAATTTGTCCTTGAATTAAATTGTAATTATATTCTCATAGCAGCCTGTAATAGTTAGTTAAGTTACATTGACTTAATTCACTTAGGAAATCCAAGTTTGAAGTCTATCTAGAGTCATGTAGAGTGATCCCTAAATTTTAGGGGCCTAGGTTGAGTTCTTTGGAGTTGTAATTAGATAAGATAGTCTAACTGAGTTATACTCAATTAAACTAGTTCTAACTGTTGGAGGAACTAGTAGAGGTTTAGTATTGAGTCAATGCACCAGTGCATCCTCAGTTCCACACAAGTTAACTAAATATTCATTCATAAATAATTCATGCATTTTGGTTCAGAAGAAGACCGCATTAAGACTAGAGTTCAGGGACAGGGTAGCATAAGTTGTATAATTTTCCTTGTTGTACAGATGGTGCATGCAATGATTTTAAGACTTATGTTTGGATTGTGTATTTATCGAGAGTGGATTTCCAAATTAGATATGGGTTGGTTCCTCTAGGAATTATGCAAGGAAAATAGGGGCTTGGAAGACAACAAAATTGGATAAGTGTTGGCTAGAGCAGGTTTGTGAAGCAAAGAGTTGATTATACCTATGTAGGGATTGTTCTAGTGAGAAAAAGCATTGTATTTTCTTCTTGGATTTCTTATTAATGCAATTAGTCGGGGTTTTGCGGAGTTACCTTCCCCAGAGAAATATTTTGTTATGTACAATTGATATTCTTCATCATGTCAATTATTGTTTTCATCGATCATTATTGGTTTCCGCTATTAAGAGTAGAGTAGATTCTTGTCTTGTGTTTTAGAAAATTCATGAGTTGTTAAATCTATAGAAACATATACATGGTACTAGAGCTGAAGATATTATAGAAGAGAAGAATTATGGATCTCTATTTCAGGGCATATCTAGAAGACCATATGTGTAGACTTCTTAATGAAGCTATAATGCTGCTAATGGGCATATCAGTGAGCCAATGTTTAGTGACAAAAGGAGTTGTGATCATTCATATTGGCAGATTGAGGAGAAGGAACATTTTGGGTTACATGTTTGCAAAGAAGATAAAAATAAAAAAATAAAAAATAAAAAATTGTAGATTTTTTTTGAAAACAAATAGTAAATCTAGATTTCTTGCGAAAAAATACGCAAATTCAAAAAACAAATTAGTCGAATCGGAGTTCAGATGAGGGAGATATTGATAATTTAGAATCAACTCCTTTTTCCATAAAATTTTGTGATGGTGGGTCAGATGAAATAGATCGGTGTGCGAGTCAAGAACCTATGTTCACTTGAGGTACGAGATGTATGCAAAGCCTTGAGGAGCAAGGCAAAAGTTATAGATGTTGTGGTTGAGAGGGAGCATGAATTAGCTCTCAACATGTAGCCCTAGAAGCACCCAAAGAAGTAGTCTCAGAAAGTTGTGGGGCAGAAATAATTAGGGAAGTAGAGAGGAGACCAAGTGGGCATCCACTTAAGAAGATAACTCCAGTAGGGGGAAATTTTGGGCCAAGTGGGCAGAGGTATCACATGCATCCATAACTCTAGGTGAGAGGTGGGCGATGTGAAGTATTAGTCCCAAGAGTGCAGAAATTTGGGTAGGGTCCACTGAGAATTTTTGTCTCATGGATTAGTACCTTGCTACACGAGCCCACAGTACATAGTAGCATTATGTATTAGTGGCAGTTGATGCATTCAAATATCAAAGTGACAGAGGAAGAGCTAGTAGCAGCCGTTGACTCTGGTGACAGATGTATCATACTGACTCAGGTTGGATGTTTTTCTTTAGAAATTGTAGCAATGACTACACTAAAGAGAAGTGTTGAATGCAAATAATTCCAAAGGTATTGGATTGTGAAAGATTTTAATTCCTTTCTTGTTGAGAGGGAGTGTTGAAAATAAATACAATAAATGTTAAACATAACATCTAGAAATTCCAATTTAATTTGTCCTTGAATTAAATTGTGAATTAAATTGTAATTCTATTCTCATAGAAGCTTGTAATAGTTAATTAACTTAAATTGAATTAGTGTAGTTATGAAATTTGAGCTGTAAGTCTATCTATAGCCATGTAGAGTGATTCCTAAATTTTAGGGGCCGACGTTGAGTTCTTTGGAATTTTAATTAGATAAATCAGTCTAACTTAGTTATAGTCAATTAAACTAGTTATAACTATTGGAGGAAGCAGTAGAGGTTTGGTAGTGGGTGAGTGCACCAGTGTGTCCTTAGTGCCACACCATTTAACTAAGGATTCACTCACAAACAATCAATGCATTTCAGTTCAGAGGAAGACCCAATTGAGACTAGAGTTCAAGGGTAATGTAATATTAGTTGTATTATTTTTCGAGTTGTACAAATGGTGCATGCAATCAGTTGAGGAACTATGTTTGGATTGTGCAGTTATGGAGAGTGGATTTCCCAATTAATAATGGGATGATTCCTCTAGGAATTTCACAAGGAAATAGGGGCTTGGAAGGCAAAAAAAAATGGCTAAGTGTTAGCTAGAGTGGGCTTGTGAAGCAGAGACTTGATTATACTTGTGCATGGATTGTTTTAGTGAGAACAAGCATTGTATTTTCTTCTTGGATTTCTGATTAATGCAATATAGAGAGTCAAGGTTTCAAGTAGTTTATTTCCCCCATAGAAATATTTTGTTATGTATGATTGATATTCTTCCTCTTACTGATTATTGTTTTCATCGATCATTATTGGTTTCCACTATTAAGAGTAGAGTAGATTCTTGTCTTGAGTTCAAAAAGATTACATGAGCTATTGAGTCTATAGGAAAATCTACAAATATGAAATATTCATCTTGACCACTTCAATGATGGTTCAATAAGATGTATTAGTGCTCCCTTTTCCATGATCTTCTTCCAAATAAAAAACCCTTTCTTTAATAAAGAAGACAATGCCTTTTTATCTGGCACCTTTTGATGATGGTGATTGATGAGGATTTATTTGTTTCTTCCTTGGATGATCTTCTTCAAGAGCAAGGATAGGATCCTTGCTTCAATGAGAGGGAAATTGCTTCATAACTTTGAAGGTGATGATAGTGCCTTCTTACTTTTAAGATACTTCAACTACTTTGGTAGTGAATGAGTTTAGATCAGAATTACTTCTAGGGTTTTCAACATTCTCCAAGGTGAAGTGATTTTCATATTTAAAGTCCTTCAAGCTACCTTTCCTTGTAGATAACTTCATGATGACTAGAGGATCCAAAAAACCTTTTTTGTTGTAGACCGCTTCTTCCATCTAAGGTTTTATTCTTCAATGTAGATCTTGATCTTTTGCTTTGATAGCCTTCGACTTACGTAGATGCCTTTTTTGAAACTCGATCCTTAAGTGTCTCTTTTAATGGATGCCCTTCCTTTAACTATAGCACCTTAGCTTTGATACCATGTTAAGAAACATAGGGCATTTATAGTTAAACGATTTCTCCACTTGATAATTTCTTGTGATATACCTTTACTTCTTGGCTTAGAGTCTTTTCTTTGATATGTTATTATTGTGTTATTTTCATCAAGACATTTACCAATATGCACGAAAAAAGACAAGTGACAAAGTATGTAGGCTTTTCTAGCAGGGCCAAAACCTCTCACCTGTTGAGAGGAAAACCCAATCAAATTTCTTCTTCTAGATCTTCAATTAATCAATACCAACATCATCACAAAGACCCTTCACTCTAGTATCGTCCAAAAAACCTTTTCACTAACATTGAAACTCTGTCTCATTTCTTATTCAAATTTATTCTTGATCTTGAACTACTCCCCTCAGCTCCTTCTAGTGAAACTCAATCTCTATCCTTCACACTACTTCTTCTGCAATTCTCCTAGAAAATCTCAGTCTCTATGATATCACTAGCTTCCTCTAGATAATCTTGGTCTCTAGTCTATATATTTATCTTGGTACAACAAAATACCCTTTCCTTTCACTGACCCCAGAAGAATCCTCCTTTCGCTATTCCCAAAAGAAACCTTCCTTCGATATGCCTAGAATAAACTCTTCTTCACTTTTCCCAGAGGAAACCTTCCTTCGATATGCTTAGAAGAAACTATTCTTTGCTTTTCCCAAAATAAATACTCCTTCGTTAACCCAGAAGAAATATTATTTGTTGTCCTAGAAGAAACCTTCTTCGCTATGCACAAAAGAATCCTTCTTCTCCCGTCTTCGCATTTCTCTTTGTAGCCTCTTCCTTCGCACTTCTTCTCTGAATGGTTGTCGAGTTTTTTACCTCTACGTGAGGCCGAGTGAGGCTACTTATACACATCAACTCATGACCTCTAGGCCGACATAATAACAAGTAGTTAGGCTGACTTCTTCTAGCATGTTCGTCCATCGTTGTAGGCCAACTTGAAGAGGATAAGTGACAAGGTCTTGGAGGATACTTTACATAGACAAATTTTACTTTTTACAAAGTGCAACATGAATTCATTACATGATAATGACTCTATCATTTTATGACTAGATGGAAAACAATTCCTAAAGACTCTCAATGGGAGTCTTGACTCAAAAGAAAATTTCTTACTCATGAAACCCATGAAGCATGTCAATAAAATAATTTTACTTTTCTTCTTTACATATCATTACATAAAATCATAATTACATGTCATTATGAAGACTGAACCTAGTGACACTTTTCAGCAAGATGACCATGCATTAGTAGATCATGATGGTGGAAGAGTAGAGCCTCCTGAAATTCCCTCTCCATCGTCTAGTGACAATTCTTCTTCTTGTTTTTCTCATCACTCTAATAGACATCATAACAATACATATAAGAAGCCATTTTTTAAGCTAGATGTAAAGTTTCATTTTCTCACATATAATGGAGAATGTAATGTACAGAAACTAAACAATTGGATTAGAAAAATCGAGGTTTATTTCCAAATTCAACAGATCAAGGAAGGCAAGGCCAAGATTGAATTAAGATCTCTTTGATTGAGTAGCACTGTTACTATCTAGTGGGAGAGCAAGTTGTAGAAAGACATAAAACAATTGGGTAATATCCTTTGTTCTTGGTCCAATTTTGTTTCTACATTAAAAGATTAGTTTTATCCTTTGGGTTATTGGTAAAAGGATTTAATGGAATGACAATATTTAAGACAGGGAAAATGTTAAAATGTACAAAGCTTCACATAAGATTTTATAAAACAAGCTTTAAACTTGGGCATTTCACTTTATTCACCACAAACTGTAAGAAAGTATATTGGTGCTTTACATAGTTACATCAATAATTCTTTGTTGTTATTTAATCCTACTACAATTGATGCTCCAAGTGTGAAGGCCATTCACCTTGAAATAAGGGGAAATAACGATAGATAATAGGAACCAAAGAAATCCTCTTTCAAACTTCATAATGGCAAGTTGAAAGGAAAAGGAAAGGGGAAGGAAAAGAATGAAACTACAACCAAGAAGGAGGAAAGAGAAAAGCCATCTTGCACACATTACAAGAAGGAAGGACACGATGATGAACATTGTTGAAATTCACATCTGGAGTTGAAACCAAAGAGATTTGGTGTGAAGAAGAAGAAAAAGACAGTGGAAACAATGCAATAGGAACTTATATCTAATTCCGGTGATGAGACATTGATCACATTAGTGGGCATACAAGATACTCTTTCTCTTCATGCTAATGAAAATTCTAAATTGCATACAAGTACAAGTTCTTCAAATGAGTCTCTTGTTAATTAACGAAAGAGGATTGAATTTTTGCACATTAGAGTCATAATGAAACATGCTAAAGTGGAAACCTTGTTTGATTTGGGGTCACAAGCAAATTTCATTTCTGGATCCCTGGTTAAAAAGTTGAGATAAGAGACCAAGCCTCATCTGAAACCCTACCCTCTCAGTTGGGTGTGTGATAAATCCAAATTACATGTGATGAAGTAAGGTAGAGCTATATTTGTGATTTCATCCAATCTAGTAGATGAGGTTGATCTTGATGTTGTATCCTTGGATATATATGGTACTTTATTGGGGAGTCCATATTTGTATGACAAGCAAGTAGTTTTCTTTAGCCATGAAAACTAGTATCATCTCACGAAAGATGAGGTGGAATAAATTGTTAGAGCTCATCATGCCAAAATTAGTGCCAATCTTGTAAGTGCAAGCCAGATGAAGATATTGGTTAATCCTGGAAAAGGGTGAATGCTCATTTTTGTGAGAGAAAAAGATGCAAAGACATCTGAAGCTTTCCAAGGCTGTGGTCCCACTCATAAAAATGAAGTGTATGAAATTGTTTCTAACTATAATGGAATTTTTTAGGAAAAAAGTGGGTTGCCTCCAAAGCTTGAGATCCAAGATGAGATTCACTTACAGAAGAATGCTCCTTTACCAAACATTGGTATGTATAAGTTGTCAACCATTGATATGGAGGAGATAAAGGAGAAGGTTTAGGAATTGTTGAACCAAGGGGTCATAAGGCCACGTTCTTCTCCATGTGGTTGACCCATCGTGTTGTTGCCGAAAAAGGATGGCAAATGGAGGATGTGATGGACTACAGAGCACTCCACAAGATAACGGTGAAGAATTGATACCCTCTCCCCCACATTGATGATTTATTAGATCAATTGAAAAATGTTGTCTATTTCACAAAATGGGACTTACGTAGTGGCTATCATCAGGTCAGGATTGAAAAACAAGATGTATGGAAGACTGCAATCAAGAAAAAATAGGGGTTTTTTGAATGACTGGTGATGCCATTCCGAATATGAAATGCTCTGACCAATTCATGAGGTTGATGAATGTTATTTTTAGACCTTTTCCTAATGAAATTGTACTTGTGTATCTTAATGACATTCTTTTTTTTAGAAGGAGATGGGAAGATCATGTGAGTCATATTAAAAAGGTGCTTGATGTTTTGCAAAAATAAAAATTGTATGTCAACATGTCTAAGCGTGAATTTGGTAAGACCTCATTCGTTTACTTGGGTCACATTGTTGGAGGTGTTCAATTAAAAATACATCCTTTTTAAAATTGATGTGATTGTAAAGTGGCGTAAACCCAACAATGTTACAAAAGTTTGTATCCTTTTGGTTGCAGTACAATACTGGAGAAGGTTCATTTCCAACTTCTCTATCATTGCATCCCCCTTACATGCGTTGAAAAGTGTTAAGAAAATATTTCAGTGGGGAGGAAAATAATAAAAAGCCTTTGATACACCGAAAGAGAAAATCATTATCGCACGAATTTTGGCCTTGCCTGACCTCCAACAGAGTTTTAAGATTGAGACAGATGCCAATGGATATGCCATGGGAGAATTATTTATGCAATAGAGGAAACCTGTATGTTACCATTCAGAGACATTCTCCCAGTATGTTGTGAGCTATCCCACCTAGAACAAGGAGTTGTATTCCTTTTCAAAGTGTGAAGAAGTGGAAGCACCATTTGATTGGCAGGGAGACCATAATTCACACAGATCATCAACCCTTGTAGTACCTAAAGTCACATACAAAGCTTCAACAAGCATGTAATTTTAGATGGTTGGGATTCCTCCACTAGTTTCACTTGGGCAAAAAACACAAGAAGGGCTCCAACAAAAAATGCCAGATATGCTTTCTCACCGTCCTATTTTTGAATTTATAGTTTTAAAAAATGCTTCTTTATCTTATAAGAGTTATGCTAAACAATATGTTTGTTGATGATGATTTTAAGGATATTTATGCAAATCTGACTCATGGATCATAGGCGGACAATTACCATTTGCGGGGAAAATTTTTGTACAACCTTGGAAAACTTTGTATCCCCACCAATGAGAGAATACAAGTAATCAGAGAGGCACATACCTCTCTTATTTCAAGTTATTTTGGTGTAGCGAAAACTTTGTGTCATTTGCAGAGGTTGTGTTATTTGCCTCACATGAAATATGTTGTGACTCGATATGTAAAGGGATGTGTGTTGTGTTTAGCTAGCAAGCCCACTAATATAAAATTGGGGCTCTACTCACCACTCCCTATTCCAAGTCATCCATGAGAAAGTGTGGTAATGGATTTTGTAGGCAGTTTTCCTTTGTCTAGGAGAGGTCATGACTATTTGTATGTTGTTGTGGAATGATTTAGAAAAATGTGTGTCTTAATGCCTTGTAAAAAGTAGGCCACTATAGAGTAGACTACTCATCTCTTCTTCCAATTTTTATGGGTCCACTTTGGGTTGCCAAAATCCATTGTGTCTAATTGATACTCTTGCTTTCTTGGAGAGTTTTGGACAAGTTTGTGGAGAATGATTCACACCAAGTTAAAGAGGAGGATGAAATTTCATCCACAGACTGGCAGACAAACAAAGGTTTTCAATCACATAGTGATAAATTTACTTTGAGCATATTGTGGCAAGCATCCCAAGTTTTGGGACAACCAACTTCCAAGTTTTGGGACAACCAACTTCCTTATGTACAACAGACATACAACTGGGTAGTGCATTAATCCACATAGACTAAACCATTCAAGACATGATTTGGATATGTGCCAAGGGATCCCTTAGATATGGTCTTTGGGAGAGATGAAGATTCCAGTGGGTAAGATTACAGGGACAAAATGCAAAAGTTCATTCGATAGATTTAGATGATTCGTAAGGTAGTGCAGGGGAAGTTGGAGAAAAGTGAATCTCAATACAAATCACGACATGACAAGCATGGAGTCGATCACCAATTTTAGGTTGGAGACAAAGTGTGTCTCCACATCAGAAAAGACATAATGAAAGGGGAAGAAAAGAAGTTGAGACCAATCTAATATTGCTCATTCACCATATTATAGAAGATTTGAGAGAATTCTTTTCATCACAATTTTCCAACATACATGCATATGTACTCAATGGTGAATGTTGAAAACTTTAAGCTTTATAAGCCTCCTTTTATCATGGACATCGATGGTGTTGGACAGGTTCCTACATGGACGATTTTTCACCTGAATACTTGGAAAAGATACCGAAAGACATCATTCTTAACAGGAGCACCAAAACTTCACGAAGATGAGACATGGGGTACCTTCATATTGGTTTCACAGAAATGCATTCAAGTAAGGCTTGATGGATTCAAAATGAGAAAGTGAGGGAGAAATCCCCTTACTCGCCAATTGGCTCATAAATCTTTTGGCATCCCAAAACCTCATTAGTGGGGAGGAATGATCCAGGTGGCTCCAGAAATAGAAATGGCCTTGAAAAACTAAAAAATCAAAGTCATTAGATTGAAGAGAAACCAAGATCAGATTGTAGTGCTCATCATATTGATCCAAGTTCGCATGCTTAATATATAATCGGTCAAATTTATGGTCAAATTAGGCTAAGTGGAAGTCACTGACGAGAAAAAAAATTGACATAGCGATGGCGCATGGAAGAAGACAGTTGGAAAGGGCGAATTTGTCACCTCTTTAATTTACCTAGTGACCCTTAAAAACTGCCACCAAATTTTTGTCTATTATTTTAATAAAAGAAACAAAAAAAATATATAAATTTAGGGGGCAAGCGTAACGACAATGGTTATCTATCTCTCTCTCTCTCTCTATATATATATATATATATATTCAAAATATAATATAATGGGACAGGCCACTAAAGACCCAGGCTAACCTGATCATATGACAACACCACTTGGAGGGAGACAATGGGGTAAGATCCACCCCACCCATGTGGGTCGGCCTGCCAACGAGCAACCCCATTTTAAAAAAGTTTCATTAACAATTGCCAAACCCTACACTAAACAAAACATGGAGGAGCCCAAAAGAGAGGCTCGTGGTTTGGAACATGGGACCTCTGTAACCATACGCCCTAACTTGAATGCTGACAACCAATGGACTGTTAGGCCACACATTGATAACTTCACTGCCCGACTCCTATATAAACCACACTTTACCATTCAATCGAGGGGAATGGTGGAACCAGGATAACATCGGGTCATTTTGTAGGTGGAACCAGGAGTGCCCAAGCTAGCAACCAAGCTTAGGCAAGCACAAAAACTGAGAAAGATTTTGATGGAATCTTAGGAGAAGATTCTTGCAGGGAATCTAAAGATTCCTTGGAGCTTCAGAGGCCTCTTGCGCAAAATATGGTCAACTTTATAGTTGTTTGACATGATTTCACACCATGAATCCAATGGTGATGTCCGTTTCTACATCCGAGCTTTGCATTTTTTGTCCATGACATAAATTGGAGGTATAAGGGTCATTTATGTAAAGTTGATTGTAATTAATTTTTTTTCCATTTAGTAAAAGAGGTCTCCCCACTTTGAGCAGGGCCCAAAGACGTATTCCACATTAGGTGAACTCCATAATAAAATTGTTTGTGTGCCTTTTGTCTCATGGTTGCATTATGATTTTTGATTACTTTTCATGTGTTTAAGTTACTTCGTTACATGCTCTTTTATATGCAATTATGTATGCATCCTTGAAGTTAAAATATATGGATCAACCATGATGTCACCTTAATGCTATTATGGATTTTTTTTATTATGTTCAATATTGAGGATAAATAAGAGTTTGAGAGATTTGTGTTATGAATCATGTTCTTGCTAATGAGACAAAAATCCCCTAACACTGTGATATATTTCATTTGTAAATTGTTGGCTTTGAAATCTAGTCCTTGAAGAAGGGAATATAATTTTTCTCTATTATTATTCATAATACCTAGGCTTCATTGATAGATTCATACCTATGGGGATAAAAATGACCCTTCCGACACTTTCCTACATGATCGGTCAATCCAATTTTTGGGTAAATAAGGAAAACTCTCTCATTTGTCAAATAAAGTATTCTCCCCCATAATTTGACTAGGTCTATTCTATCACTTTAAAAAAGATTTTACTTTGTCCTATTCTATCACATTAAAGAGAGATGAATCGTGAAGAAAATAGCTTAGCTAAGATGGTTTCTTCCGTAGGCCTTGTTGTCTTAATTAAAAAATTTATTCATGAATATGGTCCAATACTTTGATAAAATGGTTAATGGATTATTAAACGTCGCTAAATTATCCATTAGCTTGAGATGATATGGGTTGGACGGCGGGTTATGGGATTTCCACCTCCAAACCTTGCACAAAATTGATTCTCTAGACAAAATATGTGATAATACTAACTCTTTGGCTTATCTAGTGTTACTCGTTAGTCCAATGGTATGACTCTTGTGGCTTACCTAGGCTTATTGGTTTAATTGGTATGGCACTGGTGGAGGTTGGCAATTAGGATTGATTTTGCATAGTTGGAAGGGTGACTTTAGCATTGAAGAGTGGGATTATGGAGTTTGATATTAAGCTTTTATAGTGACTTTCATGTAAGTCATCTCCAAGTTAAGTTCGGTTCTCCATACAGATTAAGAGAAATTTTATTTGTTTGGGGTTTATGTTGTTTGAGAATTTATGGTCCATTCATTTTTAGTCTTGATGACCTTGAGGTGAAGTGTATAAATAAAGTAGCTATATTGGATATCTTTGGTTCAAAGGAAGCTCATAAGGCTCTCTACAAGGACGAGGAAATAAACTCGAGCAATAGTAATTGCTTAATGATAATTTCCTCTAAACTCACTAAACATGAGTAGGGTAGCACCACTCACAATGTGAATATCATGAATCTTCCTTTTATTTAGAAACAATAAACTAACTTCAATATCTAACTCTCTCTAAGTAAATGAATGCCCTTTCTCTTGCTTCTAAGAATTGTGGTATTGGAAACTCTCTACAAGAAGAGTTTGTAGAGGATGGATCGATTCCCTTTCTCTTGCTTTTAAGAATTGTAGTATTGAGAATTTTCTAAAAGAAGGGTTTGTAAAGGATAAATCTATTCATTAAAACCCAAAAAAATGGATATTAAAAATAAAAATTCCCTTTACAAGAAAAGACAAGAAGAACAAGACAATGCCCATGATTAGATTTGAATGTATTTTTTAATAATATGTATTTGTGCCAAATAGTAAACAAATCACAAGTAAAAGCAAACTTAAAATTATTTAGAAAAAAATGTTAACATATATAATAAACAATTTAAAAATATATAACTTTAATACGACCCCTTAAAACAAATATATATATTCATTATAATATAGACAACCGGTGGAAGGGAGTTCATATCATTCCAATGCAGCCATTTTGATAACAATAATTCAATTTGAAAGGTCGAAGAATATTCAATCATTTTTTTTAATGAAATAACTAAGTACGATCCAAAGGGGACCACCTCCTTAACTCACTGCACCTATATGATAACTTATTTGGTAAAAAGAATATATCTTTATCAGGGAGGGTGAGCAAGTAACGCGAATGGCTCATCTTCCTTAATGCAGGCAGGCTGATGGGAGATCTTCAGTTTAACAGTCACAATAATATATCCATTGCCGTTTCTTGGGTCCTCATCCACGCTAAGGGAAAGGCAGTTTGTCTGGGGAATTGCCATTTGAGGAAGGAAAGGCTGTTTGTCTGAGAAATTGTCATTTGATGGTTCCTCGGAGATTGGTGTGGGTGGGTAAAAAGTTTCGTCACGGGGCTCAGTGACCACCGAGGAACCGATTTCTTTACGGGCACTATGTAATTCAATCTTAGTAAAGCGAGTGTTAAACACTACTTTATGGACTTCCTTTCAATGAGTTGTTCAACTATTACCAACCTCGTGCTCGGGTAAATTTTTTCTAAAGCAGGAATTTTGAGAAAAGGGATTTTATTTTAAAAATTTGATTCTTCCTCATCTGGTCAAAATTAACATAAATTTAAGCAAATTCTAATTATATTCTAATTCTCACTCCTGAAAATTAACATAAATTTTAATAAACTCTAATTATATTCTAATTCCCCATAATCAATTTTTGATATTTTTTTTGTTATGTTAAGATAAAAATGAATAGTAAAGCAATGATATTAATGGATGAAGAATGTATGTATACTGTGCATGTAATAAATAATATATATATCACATAGTTCTGATGATGAATCACACTACTTGGTTCGAAACGCCTTAACAATTGATTCTCTATGTGATTTTGCTGAAATCATTCTCACAATCAAATATGGATCACAGAAGTCTAAACTCTTTAATAATTTCAATTTATTTATTCTATGTTTTCATAAGCATTACAATTTCATATATGAGAAAAAAAATAATATATAACGATATTTTGACATTTAGGTAGATATATTATAATAAATGTTATATCTTATTTGTTTTTTTTATTATTTTAAGCAAAATTAAACAAATTCTAATTTAATTCTAATTCTCACTAATGAAAATTAACATAAATTTTAATAAACTCTAATTATATTCTAATTCCCAATAACGAATTTTTTATATATATACTATATCCTAAGATAAAATGAATAGTAAAGAAATGATATTCTTCGATGAAGAATGTATGCAAGTCGAAATGTAATACTATGCATGTAATAAATAACATATACATCACATAGTCTTGATGAACCACACTAGTTAGTTCGAAACGCGTCGACAATTGATTCTCTATGGTCTAAACTCTTTAATAATTTCAATTTATTTATTCTATGTTTGCATAAACATTACAGTTTCATGTAAATTATATGAAGAAAAAAATTAATATATAACCATATTTTGACATTTAAGTAGATATACTATAATAAAGGTTATATCTTATTTTTTTTTTTATTTTTTTATTAATATATATGTATATATATGTGGGGTTAAAATAAAGTTTAAGTATTAAATAAAAAAAATCACATTTAATTTAAATAAAGTGGTGTATTTCAATTAAGTATGTATTTTTTTAATATTTTTTTTTTTTTTTTTTTTTTTAATTAGTAAAACTATCTACTTTTCATCTCTTTTTGACATATGTCTATTTTAAGTAATTCAAAATTTGATTGGAATGAGCTGAATCACTTCTTATTGCTGTGCACCAACTTGGAATTGTTACAATGCACGCAGATGGTAGAAGAACAAGAGAGGTAATATCTCTTTTTGACATCTGTCTATTTTAAGTAATCCAAAATTTGATTGGAATGCGCTGAATCACTTCTTATTGCTGTGCACCAACTTGGAATTGTTACAATGCATGCAGATGGTAGAAGAACAAGGGAGGTAATAATGATAAGAACAACTGCCACATCCAGAATTTGCGACTGTAATATTGTTTTCACTTCACTTTCCAGATAATCTCTTCTTCGTCCTCTCTCATACAAGCGTGGGAGCGGGATGTGTTTCATCTCAACACAAAATTGGTAAAATCTAGCTAATGTAATGGGAGTAATTAAATTTAATCTTGGGGTTGGTTCAAATTATTTTAATAAATTTTCGATTCACCATAATTTCACCATGATTATAAATAAATAAATAAGACTCAACAAGAACAGCTACGTGTTGAATTTGTGAGTGTAATATTGTTTTTCGGCGGAGTTTTGGCCTCTAAGAGAAAATCTTATCTGTAAAGTGGCTAAGCTTCGCGGACACGTATTTTTCTCAACACAGATTTGGACTTCAATTAAAATGAAGAATTTAGAAGTTGCCATCAATTAAATTCATCATGGATTATTAATATTCCATGCACGATATATGATACCACTACCCAATTTACTCTTGTGTGACAAAATCAAAAGTTCAACAATCGTAAATTGTGCAGCTGCTTTGGCACAATCTATATAATAGGCACTGAATTAATTAACATTATTAATTTTCAATTATATTATTATAATAAAAATTAGTTATTTAATTTAAAGTATAAAATTTAATTTAAAAACCATGACCAGTGTCAATTATGAGATAATTTTGTTTTTTTTAGGGTTTTTGTAAAAAATTTTAAGGCAAGACCACTTGTCAATCTGACAAGATCTAAGATCCTCCATCGAACTAAAAGAAATTGATATAGAACATGATCTCTCCTCTTGGGAGCGGAGGGGAGAGATCCCCTCCTATAAAAACGTGGTAGATGACGAATTCAAAGGAGTAGTCAGGATAAACACTTCAATCTCTCAGGACGTTGACCCTAATGAGGAACCAATCTAGGGAGCTCAATGACAAAATCACCTTATAGGTAAATACCTTTTGTGAGCTGCAAAGAAGCCAATATTCGTTATCCCAGTGAACAAACTTGAGAATTATAGGAAATATATGAAGGATAATGCATTGATCTGCAAGTTTAATGGTATTTAGCCCTAGGAAAAAGATTTACTAAAGTGGATCTAGCTGAAATGGCAAGGTAAAGGCCACATCGATGTGAAATTAGGAGCTTGGGGTCTTTTTACAGAGATTGTTATGAGCTTGGAGGAAAAAGAGAGAATTTTTTAAAATGGGTCATACTTCGACTATAATGTCAGAATTTTTATGCACTGTTAGGAGGAATGTTACAACCCCAACCAAGAACAATTTATGGTGGCCATAGTTTGGCTATGCCTCTTTACCTGCCGATGGACTTCTGGGATCCATAAATTTTGGAAGGGACAAGAAACTCCATTAGAATATTTGTTAAAGGGGAAGACTCTACCAGGAGAGGAAGATATACGTCTTATGCCTGGATCTGTGCCTATATGAATATCATAGAATGACTACAAGAAATAGTGGAACTTGAGTACCAAGACAAAGTGTGGCAACAACTACTACATTATGATCATATTTCCTTTTGTTGTAGACAATGCCATGAATATGGACATCTATATAAGGCATTCCCTCTTAATGAAACAGAGGTAGTGGAGGGAACGAGACCAAAAGGGGAAGTGTCATTGCAAGAAGAAAACAAAGGCTTTAAGGAGGTTTCTCACAAGAAGCGGCCCACAAAAACCCCACAGGGAAATCAAGATATTGAGAAGTGGAAAAATCCTGACAATCATAACAGATTTGGGGTCTTACGGGAGATGGGGAAAGTTCTAAAGGAATGGCAAAAGGAAAAGAAGCAGATTCTAGGGCAATTCCTAAAACAAACACTAAGGCGAAGAGGAAGGAACAAGAATAACCAATGGACAAGGAACGAACCGAGCTAACGCTAGATCAAAAGAACATGGAGATTGACAGGGCAAAGTAATACTTGAGCACGAAAGACAAAAACCTCAAGAGATTGTTGAACAAATGGCGCAACCTGGATGAGCAATTCACCCCTAAGGAAAATAATGCTATACTGAGAGACATTCCAACAATATCAAGAAAAATAGGCCCAAAAGCCTCCAAAGCCACCAAACCCCCATGATTCGCAAACAGTGAATACTTAAGATCACAGAGGACAGGGTAAAGAGGGGAAAAACAAGGTAGAATGAACCTACAAGAATCCATTCAGATGGTAGGCGATTTGCTGGTGAACTCAGATAGCGTGGTAGCATTGTTGGTGGTATTCCACCAACTTAACAATACCTCTCAATGATATTGTTCTCCTTCAATGTATGAGGCCTCAATAGCCGAGGGAAACAAATATATCTGAAGAAAATATTGAAGAAACATAAATCTAGTATCTTATTTCTTAATGAAACAAAGGTGCGAGAGGAGAGGCTGAAGACAATCCTTAGAGATACCCAGTTAGGGTATCAAGTAATGGCAGAAAATGAAATAGGGAGTGCAGATGGTCTTCCAATCCTCTAGTATTCTTCTGAAATTATTTTTGATAATTGGGTGAGTATGCCTTATGTTATATATGGCCACTTACGACATATAGGAACTCAAGACTCGGCCATGCTCTTAAATTTCTATAGGCCTCGCATTCCAGGAGGAAAGGCCACCTTCATTCAAAATCTTAGGAAATTCAGAGCTATCTGCCTAGATGATCTCTCGATCATTGGGGGATATTTTAATCTCACGACATCCTTAGAGGAAAAAGGAGGAGGGATCAGGAGCCAAGATCAACACATGGAGGATTTTAGGGATCTAATCTTAGATCTGGAACTTGTAGACATCCCTACCATCAATGGCATATATACATGGAATAATTGAAGATGCGGAAAACACTAGATCACCTCATGATTGGACAAGTTTCTAGTATAAGAGGGGCATATAAGTAGAGACATATTTTTTGAAGCCTCAATCCTTCCCTACTTGGGACTGGATCACTAGCCAATATGGATAGAAATGTACATCAAGTTGGCCCCTAGAACCAAACCCTTCCAATTTGAGGCCTTTTGGCTTCAAGAACCTTCCTTCCTGAGTAAACTTGAAAGTTGGTGGAAATATTGCTCAGCCCAAGGGAGAAACCATATGTACACTTTCCAACTTATATTGAAGGGGATGAAAAGTCTTATAGACATATTTATGCACTGCAACCCAAATCATATATGTCCATAAACCAAGGGCTTTTGAGTCCCTAAAAGTGTTGTTTCACACCCTAAAGGAACAAGGTCAGTTGATTACATCATCTCCCAGAAGTTCTCCATAGAAAACTGCTCAGAACTAGTCAAAACTAGACCATACAGACTGCTCAGTACTAAGGGTGCGATGCATCTCACCTGCCACATGCAAAAAGTGCAATGCATACTAAAAATCCCTTCTGTACGGTGCAATGGGCAAGAGTAGACAAATGGCAGAGACAGTTTGCAAGGTGGATGATCATGTAATCTTCTAGAAACTTCTCCTATGACACTTGCCTCTCTGAATTCACCCAGGGATGAGTAAGAGATCATGAATCTCCAAGTGGAACCAAGAACTATCAGAGAGAGGACACAAATCAAAATCCCAGAAGCTAACTCACCCCACTGCAAACATCTATATATGGATCCCTCATCCCATAGATCCAGGGGCTGGAATTTTGTACCTTGTAAGGAAGTGTTGTTGGTTTCCTAGTGGAACATCATAGTGTTGGGTGATCTAAGCTTTTCATGAGGTGAATAAGGGCTTGCATTCTAGGAGGATGACGTTGGGTCGGATCAATGGGTTCTAATCCTCTCTTCTACTCTTTCTATCAATAAAGCTATTCAAGTTTTCCTCCACATTCTTGTATGTTTGATGATATATGCATTTGTGTGGTTAATATATATCTGGTCCTATATTGTTTATGATTGTAGATCTCTTTACTTTGAAGGTATTATGCTGCTTTGACTTTACAGGTACTCTTTGAAACGGGTAAGCAAGGAAGGAGTGGGAAAGATTTGTAGGAGGGGAAAAGGAACAAGCAAGGAACCAAGTGAAAGATCGAGGTTGGTATTCCTTGCTCCTCTCCTATCTATTTCTCATAAAGGAAAATGAAAGTAACTTTAGTTTGTTTGTTTCTAGGATACCTACCCATCTTAGTGGGACTAGCACCTCTGAATAGACACTAGATTTCCCCATAACAAAACGGTGACTCTAGCGGTTGGGTGCCAATACTGCCTCAATAAACAAGAGTTGTATACTCAATGCAACAAAGTATACCTGTGTCAAATATCCCCACTACACCGGCTATTGTGACGGTGTCGCAAGTACAAGCATTGCCTGTTGTATTCCAACCTCAAGTTTCTCAGGTCGCAATACAACAACCTCCTGTCTCCACGATGCAACCACATTCACCGATTAGTGGCTCCTTAACTAGAGTGACCCAAGCTCAAATGGGTACTATTACCCCTCATCTTGGTCAAACAGCTAGTATTGGACAACATCAAATGGATTCACAACCATGGCTAGTACGGTATCAACAACCGCAATTCCAACAAGCTTACCAAGGATTTGAGCAACAAATCTTTGCGAGTAGTGGGCAGCCATATATTCAAAATGGTCAACGTCAATCATATTATAATGGTTATGCCCATCAACCTTACCAAAGTTATTAGCATCAAATGCATTATGCTGGTATGCAAAGACCCATTGCTTAGGCAATCCCATCTTATCCTGGGTATGCTTCGTCGAACCTGAATTAACAGTTTTCCTTCATGGAAACTATAGAGTTATCAGATCTAAATCAGCTAACAAATGATCCAATTTCTTATGTCCCTTGGTGGCTGGCGATTCCTCCTAAAATTCCGTCAGATATTCCTAAATTTAATGGAAATCCGAGTGAAGACCCGTCAAATCATGTGATGACCTTTCATTTGTGGTGTTCATTCAACACTCTAAATGATGATTCGATTAGGCTTCACCTTTTTCAGCAAATGTTAACTGGTCCAGCAGCAAAATGGTACATCGAATTTCCTAGAGCTTCATTCGATAACTTCAGCACCCTTACCACCATCTTTTTAACCCATTTTCAGTTACCCATAAGGTACGAAAAAAATAATAGGAATGGAGCTTCTTACCAATTTCAGGCAAATGATAGCCACTCACATATCTGATCATATTCATGAGTGGCGACAGCATCATAGAATGGTAAGAACATATGTTCCTGATCAACTGATAGCTGAATGGTTTATTAAGTCATTGTTACCTTCTATTATAGAAGATGTGGCAAAGGGAGGGGTCATCACTGAAGAGCAAGTCATTGCTTGTGCGCAATATTTATACTTGATCTATACTCAGTCTGGCACGCTCTACGACAAAATCCCTGATGCTCCTAGACTGGAGTTTTCTGTTCCTCCTCTTCCTAAATCAAACAAAGACTCTCATGCCAGAAATGGCGTGATAGGTATGACCAGCACAAAAACTGTAAATGCTACATTAAATAAAGCTCGTGTGGTTTCTAGTCAAAATGCGAATGAGGAACTTCTTGCCTTAGAAGTTAATGTCATGTCGACGGACAAAGGCAAAGAATCGAAGCAACGAGGAGGCAAGAAGAAAAAGAAAGAGAAAAAGAAGAAACAGGATGAGTCGTCTCCTAAAAAATCTTCTGCGAACCCTTCTGGGCAAAGGAAACCCCCTTCAGGGTGTTAGATATGCGATGAGGATCATTGGATGAGAGAATGTCCACATAAAGTTGAAGTTAAGAAACTCTTTAAGAGTTCAAAAACCTTAGCGGTATTGGCTGATCCGTTTCTAAACCGGGGAACCAATCTCGTTGCTAGTGACAATGCTCCCCCATCCCAAGTGCTTATGTTGTCCATTTCAAAATAGCAAAATGATGCTTTGATATCGACAAGGAATAAATATTACGGGAATCCGCAGCTGTCAAACAACAAGGCTACTGATCAACCTAGTAGTTCGACAACAACTTTGACCGAAGTTGTGCCACCCATCATTCCTAAGCTAATGATAAAGCCGCCAAAGGGAGTAATACACAAATTGACATTTAATCCTCATGCCATAGTAGTACAAAATAATAATATAGTAGAGGACCTGGCCCAATCACCATTCGCTATGTCGACACTTGAAGTACTGCGCAATTACCCCTCTTAGAAGCAGGCTCTATTTATCAGCAATAGGTGAGATTGACCTATCAAATTCCAATCTTGTTGCCTTTAATCATAAAGGATATGAACCTCAGTTACTAGCTCAACTCGCTTTCCTCATCCAAGTGAAAGCCCCAACAAAACTGTTCATCGAACAATTATTGATGAGGGGGCATCTACATGTATTATGTCAATGAGTTGCTGGAAAATTTTAGGCTCACCACCCTTGTCGCGATTGTCAACGATATTAAAAGCATTTGATGGATGGACATACACTCCATACGGGATTTTTAGTAACTTATAAGTCAAATTGGGGGGAAAAACAATAAAAATTGATGTTGAAGTTATCGATGGAAACCTCAATTACAACATCCTACTGGGAAGGCCTTGGATTTATGTTATGGCTGTTGTTGTGTGGACATACTTCAAAAAGATTGCATTTCCTTTTCAAGGAGGGATTACAATCATCGACCAACAAACCTTTCTCCCCAACAGTTCACAAGTTACGGGAAGCATTCTGATGATCCACGGAAACTCTCAATTGCTTCAAAATATCGGAGTAGGCCTCCTAAAAGACCCTACTTTAATGGGTACTTTTGAATTACTACTTCCAAACAATTTGGCGGAAGTGGCCACGGTGGAAACCTACAATATGATATCTTCTATATCTAAAAGATTCATAAGATTCCTGAACATTTTGTTAGCATGGATCGTCGCCATTTTAGAAATATTGTCGCAATCAATTTTCTTGGCCTGGGGAGCAAACCCAAATCAATGCTCATCGAGTGTTTGGATAGATAGGTCTAAGGAATATGGCACCTCTTCAGATCCTTGGTCGCATGTACATTCTATAAACAAAGGAATCATTCAATCAATGATGATAGAAGAGGCAGCATGGGAAGATTGCCACCATCATTCCCATCTTCTAGAATACCACAAAGATTATTCCAACAACCTTAATCATCCTTCAGTTTTTTATTTTTTTTCAAATACTATAAATACGGTGGATTTTGAGGATGGTTCTTATCTTGTTTCGACCTTGTCAAAACATGAAACAAGCAGTAATGAGGATAGTTCTTTTATTGTATCAACCTCATTAAAAAATGAAACAACTCCCTTTCCAAATTGAGTCTTTCAAAGATCTCAAAGGTAAACCTTCATTGCAACCACCTCGTTGAATGCAATGAAGCTTGGGGGGCATGCATATCGATTTGCATCACTATATTGGGGGCATGCAAACTTATAACTAGCATAGTTTTTCCTTTCAAGCTTGTGTAAACATGAAACCGAAACTGAGCATATGTTGTCACATGGTTCAAGCTCATTAAAAAATGAACTAGGCCACGAGCAGTGTTACCGCAGGGTTCAAGCTCGTTAAAAAAATAAACCCGCCATGAGAAGTTTTAAACAAAGTTCAAGCTCGTTAAAAATTAAACCTAAGAAATGAGCATATGTTCCACCAGAGTTTAAGCTCATTAAAAAATGAACCAACCTCCAGTAAATAACCATTGCGAACGCATTATCATTAGCTTTTGAGCCTTGGTCGTGTTCTTACCATCACCTCTACTCTGTTTTAGCCGGTCATATGCCTCCATTTGATTGTTTACCCTTTTGAGGAACAACTATGACAACTGATTCTTTTAGCCATCCTTGTAACACTGCCATGATTGGAAAATTCCAAACCTTACCTGGAACTAGTTGCTACCTAAAAATATCACTCGTTCCTCAAAAACGAATCTCCTTTAAGCTATTTTCATTTGACTCATAATATATGAAAATATTGCCGAGCAATTGGCCTCTGCAGCTTGTTAAAGCTATCAGAAGTGCTATCCCTCCTTGTAGATTTTAACCCCGTACAGAAATTACCTGCATACGAATCCTAAATCACAGGAAATATAAAAATGCAAGAGCATAACACATAAAACACATATACACAGAGATTTCCCACTGGATCTCAAAACCGAGACTACCAGCTTGATTTTTCATTATATTCCTTTCAATGTTACAATACATATTTATACATGCCGAGCATCCAATACCATGGA
>APFE030786311.1:65368-76268 GCA_000404065.3 Pinus taeda | reverse complement strand
GCCTTCTATTGATGATCTGTTGCCTGAATATCTCAATGAGTTTCAGGAAGACACAGTTCTGGATAGGAAGGTGAGAACTATGCATAGAGGGGATGTTGAGTACCTTAGAATTGGACTCAAAGGTTCAAAACCAAGAAGTGCACGATGGATAGAGATTGAACAAGTGAGGAAGTTGTATCCTCACTTGATCGATGCTTAAAAACCAAATTTTGGTGGTCCAAAAGCTTTTTGAGTGGGAAGGCATGAACCTTCTAAGTCTTCAATACTTAAAAACTATCGCATGAGAAAAACCCTTACAAAAGGTGGATTACCCTATCGGGAGAGAAAAAACATGAAAAATAGTGAAAACAGAGCATATCAGAGTCTATTGCAACAATACATAGGAGGCGTCAGATCTGGGCCATCAACGGTCCAGATCCGGTTGGCATATCGGAATCTGCTATGGCAGGCAGAGACTATCAGAGGTGGCTTTATGGGAAGTGTGATAGCGATCAATGCGATTAAACAAGGAACGTCGATCAAGCGCACAGATCAACCGTTCAGATTTAACTACGCTATCGCATCACTATTATACGTTTATTTATTATTTTACTAATTATAATATATCGTATATTATATAATTATATATATATATAACGGTATATTTAGTATAGTATATATTATATAAACTTATATATATATTTTATATTATATATAATTTTTATTATATATAAGTACTAACCACGGGCCCAAGGTCAGTTGTATGTGTTGTGATATCGCAATCACATTAGAGAATACAAAGGAGTGGACTGATTACAGTATGAGTTGCGTAGAACCAGACCCGATGGGCTTTTATAGGTGAAAATATAGTTATCTATATCTATCTCTCTTCTCTCTTCTCTCTCTCTCTCTCTCTCTCTCTTCTCATCTCTCTTCTATATATTATTGATATATCTATATAGATATAGAGAGAGAGAGAGAGAGTTCCGTAAAAAGGGCTTTTTCTATGTATTTTGCATTTTCATTAAATAAACGAAAAACAAAGGAACTGCAAATGAAGCGATAAAATGAACCCAAAAGGATTATATATGTAGTTTTATCTCATTTTAGTTCCATAATGAGCAGGATTTCGAGTGGGCCTTAGGCAGTAAGTGGTATTGGACGGGCTCCGCCCAATCCCATCCACTAGCCGACACGTGTCTTGAGAAAACCGCCTTTTTGGGCAGGTAATCTCCGTACGCATTAGCCACTTGAAATGAATCTCAACCGTTGGATCAAGATCACTCAAATCGATGGTGGACATGCAATAGTGATATAAAGGTAGACCCGATGGAGTTCTAGGGCAGAATTGATAATATTTCAGGTCCGATAATCGGTGGTTTGGTAGATCTTCCCATGTTTTTTTGTATTTCTCTGTGTAAATAGAGAGCGACTATTTTGGGGATTTCAAAGGCACCGCTGGTCCCTTCTATTGAAAAATAGGTGGCCACCATCCCTGAAACCTTTTAGCAATGATTTCTTAACACCTAGAGGGGATTTGAGCAGACAGAGGCCGAAAGCTAGAGAGCCTAGAAGAGGAAACGAACAGACAACATCAATTGGCTTAAAAGGCACTGAATGATAGAGACAGAGGCAAGCAGTGTTGAGACAGAGGGAAGCTAGTGATAGAGAGTGAGAGGGAAGAGTCTTTGTACTCAGAGAGACTTGAGGGATTCAAGTAAACCCTTGTTGTTTTGTATCTATTGTGTTGAGACTCAAATTGAGCTCACTTTTGTAAAAATCTGCTCTTGAAGACATAATAGAGAGGTCACCATTGAAGGTTGGATCAGGAGACATAGCCCAAGAGTTTTGGGTGAACTCCTTGATTATTTTTGTGTTATGTTTGTGTGTTTTTTATTTTCCTTTAACTACTTCATTGTCTATATTACTCGCAATCCTTTCGATCTATTGCACTAAGTAATATAGGCAAATCCTGCACATGAGTTTTTAATACCTTAATATTAGTCTAAGATCACATTTTCAGATCACCTACCCAAGTGAAGAGAAAAGGAACTCAAGCGAAGTTAGAGGGAGCCCTATAACTATAGCAAGAATTCTCATACGTTAGAAGATTAGGTCCGCAGTGCTGTCACACTTAGCCTACCACCATACATCAAGAAAGAACTCAGATGATCTGGAGAAGGAATTAGTATCCTTAGGTGAAGGATATCACTAAGTAAAGTATATCTCCTAGAAGATCTACTTACAGTAGAAGGAAGAATGAAGTGCCGAGGAAAAAGTCTTAGAAGAACGAAGTGTCGGAAGAAGGACAAAGTGCCAAAAGGAGGTAGACAAAGTGTCGTGGAACATAGTGCAGAGAAAACGAAGGACCTGACTTGTGCTTGGAGTATCTTCTAGTCAAGGGTCTAGGGTTTGGCAATGATCAAGAAAGAAGCTTCAATAAGAGAAAACTTATCGAAGGGTTTTCCTCTCAAGAGAAGAGAGGTTTTGGCCCTGGCAAAGAGCCCACATCTTGTGTTCTTGTTCTTCTTTTTAGGTAGCAATTTGATAAAGTACTCTCACGTTCATTAGTAATAATAAGAAGAATATTAAGCTAACAAGAAAAAGTAAAAAGACTCCACAAATTGTTATCAAGTAATGAAGAATCCTACTCTACCTAATCTCCCTAGATTCTTCAACATGGTATCAGAGCTAAGGTGACACGTAAAGGAAAGGGAAACTCAAGAACAATCATCAAGGAAAGACATCTAAAAGGTTGAAAGATCAAGCCTAGAAGCCTCAATCACTTCAAAGATAAGAAGGTCTACAATCCATCATTCATTAAGGAAGTCTACATAGCAAGAAGAAGAGCCTTACTCAAAGGCACCTACAAAGAAGAGAAGATTGAAGCAGGACCTACCACAAGCTACAAGTTATGAAAAAAACCTCAACATCAAGTCAAGTCCACTTGAAGAATGAAACTTGAAGAACATCAAGATCCTAGGAAGGCAAGCCATCAAGTCTTCAAGGAGAAATAAAATCCACTACATCTCAATATCTATCAAGTAAGTACATGTCCCCTTCTGAATATACATCAATGTCTTTTTGCAAGGAAAGCAATAAATTGGTAGGTGCCATTAACTTTCTTGCATGGAAGAAGGGGACTAATCTACTTTTCAAGGAGAACGAACTCCTAGAACATGTCAAAGGGAATATCTCTATTGCTGCTAAAAAAAACTCAAGCCTTAGCTAAGTATAATAAGGATGAGATAAGATCGCAAAGGACTCTAATAGAATCAATCAAAGACTCTCTCATTCCTTATGTCCCCAAATTCGAAACATCAAAATAAATTTATGATAAGCTAGTAGAGCTATTCTTGGCATCCACAACCAGAGAAGTAATATCTCTAACTAATGAATTGTAGAATGTGAAGATAAGAAAGGAACAAATATCTCCCTACTTCATGAAAATATCTGAAATGAGAGATCAACTTCAAGAGCTTGGGGAAGTCATGCCTGACAAAGAGATGACAACTGTAGTACTCAATGCTCTACGTGAGGATTGGGGAAACTTCCCATCAATCATATATGCCAAGAAGGAAGCAACCACACTCACTGAAATGTGGTCTCTATGTGGGACATAGGAAACCATACTTAAAGCAAACGAATATTGGGATAAAAGGAGCAATAATTTGCTAGCATAGCTAAGAGAAAAGGGAAATTTAGCAAATTTGTTCCAAAAATAACAAACAACAAAGACATGTCCAAAATCCAATGTTTTGGATTCCAAGAATATGGGCATTACAAAAGGAATTGTCCTAAGCTTAGGAAGGACAAAAACAACAAAAGAAAGAGGGAAGCATCTCACATGACTCAGGATGTGAAAGAAGAATAAAATAAGAAAAAGAAGGAAGATCCTTCAAATCTCTACTATGACTAAGTAAAACTATTTACTTCAAGTATTCTTTCAAGGTTTTGAGTAGGATAGGAGAATGTAGGAATGGCTACAAACATCTTTTAGAATCTAGAATCATGTAGTACATAGAGTTCTAGATACTGAAGAATATGTAACAATAATAATAAAAACAAAATGCATGGTTAGAAATATCTTCTAGAATATAGGAGAATGATGAACATAGCTCAAGATATTCATGTAGAAGGAGCATACCTAGTATAGGACCTCATCCATGATAAAAGAAGATTGATCATGATTAAGAATCTTAGAATACCTCCATCATCAAAATAAAGGAAACATTTGCAAGGCAATGGTCTTTAAGATCCTATGATGGAATGTTCAGAAGAAGGTTCATAAACCAAAGCAGATGTCTCATTAGGAATCTCATTCATGGGATTCAAGAAAAGGATGATATGTAGGAAATCTAAGATGAAGAAAGAAGGGCCACACCAAGGACAACCAAATGACGCTAAGATGATCAAAGAAGAATCAAGATGAGGTATGTATTCATCAAAGTTTAATTCGTGTTATCATTTGTATATTATTGAGTCATGTGAATATTTCTATAACATGATCAAGTATGAAATAATCTCTTTCACTAAAGACATGCTCGAAGAAATATACTACATTGCAATCAAGGTCAACAAAAGAATATGCTCACATAAGGAGTAGAAAATTCCTAACTAGGAAGCAAGAATAAATGTTGACGAATCTAAGAATCAAGCAATAAAGGAATGCTCTCACAAAAATCATAATATGGTTGACCTATCTATCTAAGAAGAAGAAAATGAAGAAAGAGATCAAGCATGTTAAGAACACCATGATCATCGAGAACCATTATCTGACAAAAATACTTTGAAGATGTCTCCCGAAAGAAGGTAGGACAAATCTGACAAAGGAAGGAAGGACCCTTGACACCTATGAAGGCATTGGAGATATGAAATATGCAGATAAATAATTCTACTCTTCAAAGATGTTGTGATGAAGAATCCTTCAAACAAAAGAAATAGCAATGCTGAAGCAATATCAAGATGAAATCATGATGAGCTACTAGGTCAAGGCTTGTAAACAAGTAAGTACGGTGAAGAATCCATGAGAAATGTATTCCAAATCATGGACATATGAAAATGGAGTAGCCAAATGACAAGAAAACTTGCTATATGACAATAAATCCACTTTCCATGAAGGAAGCAATGACATGACAAACCAGGAAGGAAACAGATCGATGGATGGTGCACTAACTAGAAGAAGTTCAAACAAAGACTTCATGACATCAAAGAAAGGAAGGAGATCAAGAAGCTAAAGGAACCTCGAGAAGAAGTTGTTGATGAATGAAGGAGTCCCTAGTTAATAGGGAGCTCTGAGAAGTCCCTAATCAAGAGGGAGTTTTGGATCACTCCTTGTTATATGGGAATAGTGTCCACACGGATATTGCTATTCCCACTAAGATGTATGACTATCTTAGAAACAAACAATCAAAGTCTACTGTTGATTCCTTTTATGAAAATAGATGAGAGGAGAACCAAGAGGACCAACCTGAGTCTTGCACTCGATTCCCTCTCCTTCTTGATAGAGTTTTGTTGCTCGCTCTTTGTCTATTCAGCGTCAAAAGGGACCTATAGAATCACAAAAACATACTACTATGCAAGAAACAACGATCTAAATTCACAAATAATGTATGATTAGATGTACATTAACCATATACAAGCACATATAAACAAATACACCAGGATATGGAAGGAAACAAGAATAGCTTTATTCAGATAAAAGTAGCAAGATGATTACAACCATGAGCAGCTCTTGACCCAGCATCATCCTCCAGCTAAGAAGCCCTTCTTTCACCTCAAGCAAAGCAAAATCACCCAACACTGTGAATGTACACAAGAATACTGACAGCACTTCTCTATAGATTACAAAATTCCAGCCTCCTGGATCTCTGTGATGAGGGATCCATATATAGATGATTACGGAGAGGTGAGTCATCTTTTGGGATCTTGATTAGTGTCTTCTCTCTGATAGTTCCTACTTCCACTTGGAGAATGAAGATCTCGTACTCATCCCTGGTCAAAAATGGAGTGGCAAGTGTCAGAGGGGAAGCTTTTGGAAGATTCCATGATCTTCCACCTCGCATTTGGGTCCCTGCCATTTGTCCATTCCCGACCATCATGTTAGCATCCTATATCAATAGGCTTCATTTTTCATGATTGACAGTGGAAGTGCCAAAACTGTTCATCCTTTTCATGCTGCAAAAGTTCCATTTTTGAAGAATTTCACAGTTAAGGGAGGGCCAAACAACTTAAACTTGGCCTCCCTAGGCTTAAATTGCTTGTTTTAGAAGATAGAGAAAGAAAATATGTCCAAACTCTTTAAACTTGGTAGATTATTAGCTAGGTAGAGAATTAAGGAGCCCAATTGCTTAATCTGGGCCCTTGGAAGAAATAAGGGTAGTTTTTAGATAGGAGGGCAATTTAAAAATAAAAAGGCAATCGAGGTTTGCGAGTCTAAATGCACCCTTCCTGAAGTAACAAAAAATGCTAAGTGTATTAGGCTGGGTAAGTAGCCTGGGGTTGCAGAAGCAAGATCATCTTCAAGTTTTGACCTAAACAAAGAAAGCTCATCTCATTAGAAACAGGAGTACCGTGGCAGTTGTTTGATGGTACAACAAGGAAGCATGTCTAACTCCCCCTTCATCCCCTCAGAAATCATTCACTAACATCCCCTCAAGGAATTTGGGATCTGCCCAAAAAGTCCATTTTCACTCCATTCTGGTTGAGAACCAAGTTGACTCCTGAAGTTGACTTACTGAAAAGAAGCCATATTTCTTGTGTAAAATCATTTCCCCATATCCTATTCAAATCACATATCTAAGTTCCAGATCTTGAACTTGGCATCATTTCCCTTACATTTCCACTTCACCAAGTCATATTAACTCCTAATTCTACTATATAGCTCCCTAACTACTTTCCCCTCCTTATTCTGCAAAAATCTATATAAAAAACCCCAAAAATACTAAATATTCCTTCCCATGGCAACTATAGCCTGATAACAAGAGTCGGGAAATATTAGGTTCATTTGGGATCTAATATTAGCCTTTCCGTGTTCACTTACCCTTAGGATTTATTTAACACCTTGTTAAATAAATAACCATTTTCAACCACCCCCCCCGGCACACATTATTGGGGTTTTATTAACATTTGATTGATAAAACAGCCAAATCCCGAGCGTGCATTTAACCCAAAATTAAAGGTTTTAACCCACCCGTAGTCGTGAAAAATTTACGATTATCGGGGGTGTTGTTCTGCTAAAACCTGATCGTTTTGCCCTCCCGTCCACCATCAGATTACTCCCCACATATCCAACAACCCTCATGCATAACGGGCACCCCTTCATAGTGGTACGATAGTACCCAATGGATGACGGTTTCACCGTCGTACACCGGGACAGCTGTCGGCCGCCTATTGCATCGGGCCGCCCCTGACACATACTGCTCCCATGCCAAAAGCGGTCCGACGCAAACCACTTACCGCCCTCCCCTGTTGCTTACGTCACTGCATGACACTGCTGCCACAATGTCGCCACATCACCCGCCACTGTACTATACCTATGCCTTGTCACCCGCTAACATCATCACCTCACCACCATGTCACGCTGACATCATCATCCACATCAGCCGCCACGTCATCTTCCATACCCGCTACTCGACAAAAAATACATCATGATGACATCATCCGAGGAAAGCGCCAAAAGCACCAGATTTCCAAAATTTGGTTAAAAGTCATGAAAATGACTATTTTTGATCTATTTCTGTTTTCACTGGGTAAACGACATGCATGCAGTTTCTACTATTTGCACTCTTGAAGCTTCTAAAGACTCTCAACCTACAGTTCTGCTCTGCAGCAGCACTCCGCAGCTCAACATGTACCTATCAAGTGCCCTCAGCGCCCTGTAAAGAGGTATTTATCTGCATTTCACCTGAAAGCCCTGTTTTTTCTCTTCTCTGTTCAAAATTACCAAAATTACCTACATTTTTCTCCATTAGCACTCCTACCAATCCTCCCCTGTTCGAAATTCCTTATTGAGCTGGTAATTCACCGCAAACTTGCAAATTTCAACCAGTCTCCTCTGCAAACAAGCTATTCCTACACTTTGTTCGTCTATATTCGCTCACAGACTCCACGAATCACTCAAACTTTGAGTTAAATCAGCCGAGCACCCTATTCCGATTAATTGCAATCTATTGTCCTAAAGGGGAACCCTCAGTTTCCCTTTCCCTTTGCAGACTTGTGCCCCTTTAGGCGAAATCCAAATCCACTTCTCTCGGCGCTCAGTCCACAAGCTTGCAATTCAACAAATGTTGTGTGAAGAACTCGGTTAAAGGGTTGTAAATTTGTTATTCATCATAAACTGAATACACAGAAATTGGTTTGGGAAAGAAAGTCAGTTTTCAGACTGTTGTCAATATCCTCTGAGCTTAAATTTCACTTCCTATTACTGTTTGACACCCACATTGCAACCCATACCAGCACTATTAGATATGGAGACTCCAGTAGCCTTGAACATTGCTCCTTTAAATGCTCTACATATGGACTTAGAGTGGCTACCATTAGTAGACAAAGACTTTCAAATCAGCGATATGGTGGGCCTTATTTCTCACCTCAAAGCTATGGGCCAATTCAAACACAGTCACAGGAATAACACTGATATTTTGGGGATTTGGCAATCTAGCATGCCCCTCTATTACCTTCCAGAAGTCAATGTGCTACCTGATTTCATCCACCTATGCCATGCACACTATGAACCCACTTTGAGGGCAATTCTCAGGCTAGATGGGTCTGTGCTCTTCTATATCACTCCTCAAACTATAAATGAAATGTTGAACTTTGAGCCTCCTTAGACTCTGGTTCCCCTCACAATGAAACTCTTGGTGGATCAGGGTGCAAGGCTCTCCAACGCAGAAATATCAAGAGTTAGTCAGCTATTATGAAGCCAGAGTGCCAATATGATCATCCTCCTCCCTATCATCAGGTTTCATTTAATGAAGTAGGCCAGCTCATGGTGGACATGATTTCATACATCTTAGGATGTAAAACATGAGAATTTGTGGATGAGACTGTATTCTTTCTCCTAACCATATTCACCCCAGGGCAACCCCCTGATGTCATGTATGACTATGCCACATTCATATCAAACAAAATACATGAACAATTCATGATGATGGAGAGGGAAAGATTGTTTAAATACACTTCTTATATATACCACTTGCTGCTCTACTATCACCCAGAAAGTTTCAAGGTTCCGCTCAGGAGATTAGACCCAAAGGGAGAGAGGAGATTTGTTGTTTATTGGACCTCGGTTTTCCATGAAGTACACCATTCTCCATACACATATTGTGAGTTTATTTACCTATTCATTTACCCTGCTACTTGCCTATTGATGGTGACTCCTTCTACCAGGCTTACTGTTGAAATGCAAAGGATCTTGCATCTTTCTAAAGGCTACAGCATTGGTGATTGGTATCTCTACCAAAACCACACAGTAATCAGAATTTATGGGTGTGAGTTGTCTCCCTACAAGCTGCCAAGATATGTCCCTATGAGACTTTTTGCCTTGGAATATTTAAGGCAATTCAGTCATGCAGACTTAACCCATTTCCATGGAAAAAACAAGAAGGCACAACTTAAAATCAAACACCAGTTGGGTCCCTTTGTTTTCAACAAAAGGGAAGAAGCATGGAGAGATGCAGACAACATGCTAGGACAAGAACTCATGCTGAAACAAAGTTTCTACTGGACACCATATGACCCTGAACACTTCATAAGCCTTAGAAGAATCAAACATAGGCTTTCAGGATATGTGCACTAGCCACTCCCACACGTTGAACAATATGCCAATCAACTAGAATGGGTAGAAGGCACCTTAGATGATGAAGAGCTCACTGAAGAAGAAACATTAGAGGGAGACATGAAAGAAATTGAGAAAAGAATTGACTTGGATTATGTTGCACAGGTCACCTTCACATAGCCTCAACCAGTGGGAGCAAGCACATCAACTACTACTTCAAGGCAGCTTGCTAAAGAGGCCATATCATCAGCAGAAAAGGGCAAAGAAACGGAACATTCTGAACAGCAAAGCACAATGGAGGAGCAGTCATCCTCAATTCCAGAAAAGGGTCAAGAGCAAAGCCCTTTAACACAAACAGGAGCACCTGAAATCCCCATGTTGCAAACTCCTCACAATGAGGAAGAGGTAAAAAGAGGGATAGAATAGATGAGACACATCACACCCTACAGAGGAGAAAAATAGTATGCATTGCACCCGGTACATTCGGAAGGTGATATGCATCGCACCCCCTGCATGGAGCTTTTAGTATGGTCCAGTTTTGACCTTTTATGAGCAGTTTCCAGTGGCGAACCTCTGGGAGATGATGTAATCAGTTGACCTTGTTCCTTTAGGCAGTGAAGCAACCCCTTTAGGGACTTAAGAGCCCTCAATTTATGGACATTTTTGATTGGGGTTGAAGTGCCCAAAAATGTCTATAACAATTGCCCCCTAAAGCATGAGGTCGTTAATCATTTTTTACGTCAGGTGAAATGCTTTACTATGAGGATCTGAAGTTTTTCTGAGCTAGAAGGTGATCTGTAATAAGATACAATACAATACATTATATGACAACATTATTTTCTCATGATCTAGCTGAGGCGGGCATTCCCATGCTCAGCTTTATAAACTCATTTTCATGTACATAGGACAGATGATCATCTGTGTGATAGACTAATGATATGGACACATCATCCTTTGATTTGGATGATCATCTATTCGGCAATGATGTACAATGGATGTTTTTATATTCCTGAATATATCACAGCCCAGATGGATGAAACTAGATCCGGGGTCTTGAAACTCGGCCAATCTTCACTCAGAGTACAAGTCGATCCATGTGAAAAATGTTTTTGGAGTCGAACATGGAAAGACATCGCCTGATTACCA
>APFE030786311.1:17214-65358 GCA_000404065.3 Pinus taeda | reverse complement strand
AATAATTGCGCCGTAAGGCGTTTTCCTTTTGAAATGAATTGCCCCAACTAATGTCGTGTCTTATTGCTGACCGTAGATTTATGGTGTTAGACGATTGAACGAACATTGATCGTTGATCCTCACACTGTCCTTTTGTCTCTCAACCCAATGGCCTCTCCGTCTTCAGAGTTCCCAATGGCCGCTCTATCTTCAGAGTTATTGTTCGGGGATGTTTCCACTGGAGTTATGCGAGCTAGGGCTGCAGCACGCAACTCTTCTTCTTTGGCGGCAGAGAAAAATCCAGAATCTGTTCCCCATGAACCAGCTAGGTATTCCTTCTGCCTTTCGACCTGCTTAGTTTATTCTTCGTTAAGTTCGTCATTGACCTTTTAAGCTCCATTTCATTCGCCCATTCTCAGGTTCTCGCTCACTAATTTTCGGTTCAAAGGTTTTATCAGAGCTTTCTACCGCTATTTGCAGGGCATTTCAAGTTCTCAGGGCGGAATTCGACCTGTTTGTTGTCCACCAGGTTGGCATTAACTAACCCTTTACCTACATTTTTCGGATCTGCAAACAGCCTTTTTAAATTTCTGTATTTCAAACTCTGAATTGATCACGGTAGACCAATTTAGCGGTTAATTCTTCTTGGCCTTTACAGTCTGTAGCGGTAGGTTTTAGGGTTAATTCCTCTGTATTGTTCCATTCAGGATCATCTTCACTAGACAAGGACCTCCTTTCTCGCACAATCGGTCTCTCCAGAACCCTGTCACCAAAAGCATTAGACTGCTTTCGGCCACCGCGTTCATATCCCCTATTTTTATATGGTTCATAATCTCCATGGTCACACTGAAATTCAGCATCATAGTAGCCAGTTCGGACAAGCTCTCGTTTGTTGTGCATATTTCTTTCTCGACCATTGATTGCATCTCTTCCAGATTCCATATCATGTTTATAGTAATCAGGATCCTCCCGGTGGCTTAGCTGGTCAGGTCCATCATCCACAAGTACATCAAATCCTGGCGATGATCCACCCAGTAAATCCTCCGATTCTAATCCATTTTGTAGTCTCTCTTCTGGAGGATGAGACGCGCGTATCCGAGGCCTTTTTCTTGAAGCATCATGTATCCTTTGTCTTGTAGGTTCAATTTCTAGCAAAAATTGTTCGACTTCATGTGGACTTCCCTTTATATAGGTAGGCTGAGATCTTGATTGAGAGACATGTCTAGCTTCTGGTTGCAACTGGGCTTCCTTGACATTATTTGACTGCAGTGTTAAAGAATTGCCCAAATGCCCTGCTTGGACGTTATTGGACTGCAATGCAACAGGGTTACTTGACTGTGAGGCCGTGAATTTATTTGCCTTTGCTAGCACAGGGTTTCTTTACTGCACTGCCTGAAAGTTGTTTGACTTCAATGTCATGGGGTTGCTTGACTGCACTGCATTAGGATCAATTGATTGCATTGCCTTGGGAAAGCTTAAATCAGTTGGATGTTTTCCATCTTTGTTGCTTTCAGTTTCATTGACTGTTTGTTTCCCACTTGCCTGAGGCTCTGTAACTGCTGGACTTGGTTTTGTTGTCTTTGAGAAGTTAGATTAGCTCCTGAAAAATGGACCATGCACAAAAGGGAACTTATCACCCTTTACACAATATCCCTGCTGGAAAAGATAGCAGGGAAGTTTCGGTTTGTTTGCAGTGCTAGATGCCGGTAACGATGCTGAGGACGATGGTCGCACTATTGCTGGTGTTGGTGCTCCTGACAAGCCATCTAGTGGCTGAAACGGAAACACAGATACACAATGTCATAAATAGATTAAAAAAAATTATACAAAGAAAGTATACCTGCTTGATATGTAGAATCGACTAGAGCAGAATAGCTTGAAACTGGCTATGACTATTTTATGTGAAGGCTGCGTCTGTGTTTGTATTACACCACTGACCAGTTCAACTACAACCCTCTCCTAATGCAAAACATAATCATTACTGCTAAAAAAAATGTTACAAATACAACACAGGTATATACAATTGTTTTCTCTAAATTGCAAAATTGATCGCAACTTAAGCATTTGCTCTCTTGAAAGCCATTTTCCAGGTTTACATGAACGTTGAATTATCAAAAATGTCCTCAAAGTCTCTCAAACCTAACGTTGTTCGATCAAACTGTCCTGAAAGTCTCAAGCTAACGGATTCTGCTGAGGTCTCTGTAAATATTTTTGTGCATATTTATATTATTAATGAAATTCCCTAGTACAGTAAAAAATGTGCTAGATGCGTCTTCCAAAATCCATCCCAATATATACTTTAGCCAAGTGTACACCAATTACAATACTGTCCATAGATCTACTCTACTTTCTGTGAAAAAAGGGTTGTTTCAACCTTTGAATAAGAAAATATTGCATCAATTCTACATACAGTTGCAGCAACGCTGCCACTTTCTAGAGCTCCCAAAAAATAGAATTGAACAGAGGCTTATAATTCCCAGTTATTCAGTGGATGATTGTCCCATTTTTAACGGAAATTATGGCATTTACACAATAAAATAATGAATTATCTTTTTTTATTGATAAAATAATGAATCTTTTTAGTTGGCACATTTCGGCATAGAACTTCACAGAGCTGCATAAATTTTATTTGGAGATGTCATCTTCATTCAATTGGCCAGACAACCAACGTACTATAATAATATAATTTATTTAATAGAGGAATTGTAACAGATACTTGACAAACAACTTCAAATGCAACAATTTCTTTTACAGAACATGAAAAACCATAAATATCCCAATACTATATAGTATATACCCATTTCATATCCACCACAAATTAATAAATATATTAAAACAAACAAAAAAATACCAAGGTATCTTCAGCTATGGAGACAACGAAATAATTAACCCATGGTGTTACTCGAATAGAAAAATACTTTCATGTAATTCAAATATTATTGAAATTTTGGAATGATCAGAAGCAACTGTAAAAATTTCCAAGACAAAATGTTCGCTAATGACAATATGAAAACTAAAAAACAATCATCTGCTAGTTATTTAATACTCAATGCCTTAGAATTCCACAGATTATAGGAGGAATCACCTACTGTTCACAGTTGCAGCTGCAAAGTGTTATCGTCTTCATATAATTAAGAATATTTACCCAGGTCTACATTATTCAAATGCTAGTAGCTGCAAATGCCAATGAGGTAATTGATTCACAGGCATGACCGATCCCTCTGCTGAGAAGCATAATATGCTCTAAAATTAAGTTATGATATTTGCTTCTGCATAGGCTCCTCTATAATATTAAACAAATAGGATCTGTATCATCATTAACAAGATTCAGTACAGACAAAACAAACAATTATCTTGAATAGCTGCGAGAACATCATGTCAATCAACACATGAAATTGGCATTTTACACTAACATTCCAAGAAAAACTACAATAGAAAACCACCATTGTGCTTGCCAATACATGCACAGATTTGGAAACAGCTTTCAACAAATCTTCTAATACAAGTCACTAATCAACAGAAGATGCCACCAAGCTTCCTAGCAAAGTCGTCTTCATCATCATCTTCTAGAAAGTCTTCATCTTCTTGCTCATCTTCATTCCTTTCCCACTCTTCATTGTCCTCATTCTCTGCATGTTCTAAATCATACTCTTCATGGTCAACATCTTCATCTTCATTGCTATGAACAACATCATTCATTACTGCATCTTCCTGGTCATCCACTACAACAGGCTTTGCTCCATTTGAAAAAGCTGATGGTTTGTCTTCTACAAGAGTATCCACGTCATTGGATGCCTCAGTGTCATCCACCCCAGGAGTAAAAGTGGGCAGTTCAGATGTATAACTATCACCAGCTGGAACTTGGCACCCATTCAACCCATGGATTCACTGTATATTGAAGTCATCCTTCCTCTCCAAGCACAACTCGCTTTGAGCATCAAGCAAGAATATCTCTAGCCATATGAAGCAAGTCAAGGAGCAGATCAAGGATAGTGAAGGCAAGTCGAAGGGTTAAATTTCTTTGTTACATATCTCTTGAAAGGGCTGAGCTTTTTCTGTAGTGTTTCTCTGTGCAAAGAAGCCAAATCTCTGTGGATCAAGGAGGCCAAATCATCTCTGTGAAAGAGGCTGTATCTCTGTGGTTTATCTATGTGCTAAGAGGCCATATTTCTGAGGAACCAGGAGGTTGAAGTTATGAGTGTATCCCTATGCTACAAGGCAGAAAGTGCTGTGATATAATTCTATGAAAGAAGGCCAAGAGCCTGTGATTTGTATCCTGAGGTAGAGGGCCAAAACTCTGTGATTCATATATGTGGAAGAGGGATGAAGGTCTGTGGTACATACCTTTGCTAAAGGGACTGAACTTCTGTTGGTTATCTCTGTGCAATAAGGGCAACACCTTCTATCTCTATGATTGCAATCAACGTTGACTTGGACACTTGGTGGATGCTCTTGCTAGTCAGTTTATCCATAGTTTTGACTTTGATATCTTTGGTTGAATTTGATTCTCTAAGCAAAGGATTGCTGGGTTTTTACCCCTACTGGGTTTTCCCAGGATAAACCTTTATCTTGTTCTTGTGCATTGTGATATCTTATTTTCTTCTATTGTTAATGGTTAAATTTATGAAGTATAATTGCTTGATGAAGAAGTTGTAAATGCTAAGATAAGACATAATCATCAGAAGTAATTATCAATTTTCAAAAATAAGTACTGGTCTACATTGTACTCGAAAAATCAACAGTTCCAGCATAAAAGTGCAGCAACATCACCGTTGTTAACCACAACCAGGTTGATAGAAGCAACATCAATTTTTTTAAAGAGCTAAGAAAGGTAAAACAGGGGTGGCAGGCACAAGGGGAGCGCACGGTGGGGGAGAGTCAATATTGCCTTTGAAGAAATCAAGAAGCAACTTATTCATCGGGATTAAACAAAAACACCAAAAACCAGGACAAAGATTTGGCTTTAATGCAAGGGGTGATGGATTCTATGGCAATAATTCATCATATGATCGATCACGCATAGCCACAAGAACCTCAGATGTGTGACAACTCCTTGGTGGATGAGATGAAAATTGAGGCATGTACTCTCCAACCTGGGACAATAAGAATAAGAGGACATTGCTATCTTCCATGAACTTTAAATTCACTCTCAACATGTAATGCATTACATTAGACTAGACAAGTGGAAAATCATATCAACAACGGTAGATGTTATATAATCGGCTTCATCTCTATGTACAACTTCATACTTATTGCTGCACGGTGTAATTGAATTATACGCTGTCAAGATGACATAGCCTGAAGCATGTGGTATTAAGTCCAAAACAAGCTAGAACCCATCACCATTTGTATACCTTGCTATTTCATTTCACCAACTGCAAAGCTCTAAAGTGGGTGTCATACATTTTGGCTTTGTACAGTTTTGGAAGTGGTCTGGAAACTGTCTCTTTCGACCAAGGACTATAAGCTCATGCAGACTCAAGTTTGTGAAGATGGACATTACACATGAAAATTGGACTTCATAGAAGTGAAAGTTACAACAAACGAAGCTCAAGAATGCTTGCCACTGTATGTGAGAAAATTAGAGGGCTGGCAAAAATACTGGGAGCAAAAAAATTCATTAGACACATAGGTGATTCAAAGGCAAACGAATAGAAGAAAGCCAAAGATATGAGGGATTAAGGAAAGCAGTCTCCCATGTGCCTTCTATTGATTCACATGGAATAGACCAAATGGCTATGGAAGATGATACTATTTTGTACAACTTTGAGAAAGCAATGAATCAAACCTCAGTCCACTGCTCGTTAAAGGTTGGTAACAAGAAGAAAACCCCTAGTGAGCATGGCACAATAATCCCTGAAATTTATACTGTTTTTTTTTTTATATGTAGCAAGTGAAGGCCTTCTGGCTTGTGCCTTAGCTAGTGAAGACCTCGATTTGTCTTTCTCTAGTCATGAGTGTGAGCTCATGAGATAGACTTCCGTTATGGTGAGTTTATTTCTAGTTTACTAAAATAATCATCAAGATGGCATGCGTAGAGTTGGAGCATCAGTTACGTGGAGTCTTCTTCAGTTTAACTACCAAAAAAGGTGGCAGTTACAAGTTTAGTTAGAACGAGTTAGTCTTTAGCCTTGATTGAAGGAATTATGATTTAATACTCGTGTTGTTTGGAGAGAGAATCAATTAAACTCTCAGTTAACTCGCTATCAGAACTTGACTTCTAAAATTGAACTAGGCCTTCCTTGCATGCTCAAATTTGGTCTATAATGAGGTGGGCGAAGGCACATAATTCAAACAAGTTTGTGAGATCATCTTTGATTGTGGAGAGCACACAATTGATGCGCAAAATTGAGCATCGATTGTGCGCAAGGATTTAGGAGATTGTACGCTACTAAATAGGAGCAGATTTGTGCTAGGAAATAACACCTCTTGTGAGCTAGGAAATAGGGCCACAAGTGCGCTAAGATTAGGAGCTCCTTGTGCACTAGGAAATAGGAGAAAGTATGCAAGGAAATAGGGGCTCCAGTGCGCAAGGAAATAGGAGCTGGGAACAGGCAAGAAGTAGGGGAAGTCAAGGCTGATCAACAGGGGAACAATTGTATGCTAGAGGTCCGAGATCAAGAAATGATCAAGTCAGGCCAAGATCAATTGTATCAGTTGAGGTTAGTGAGAAGAAGCATAATTCTTTCTCAAAGACAAATTGCTTTGTAATAAATCCAATTGCTCAAGAACAATCAATAAAATACCACAACAAAAAAAGCAGGTTTTCCCATTTGGGTTTCCTGGGTAAACCAACGTGTTAATTTATGTGCCTGTGCTTTTATTATCTCTAGTGTTTTTCCACTTCTTATAAATTGTTAAGAAACTCAGTACCTTGGTGAAAGTTAATTTGGTTTCAGTTTCAGTTGCCTTGTCTTTAGTTATTCATCTAAGTAGTTGTAAAGTTTCATGAGAAAATTAACATGATATTAGAGTAGAGATCACAATAAAGACTAGCACCAAATTGATTGGTTAGTAAAGAGCGCAGTATAAGCAGGATGCTTGTGATAGAGTTTTGAAGAGCAGTTTTTGGATAAGAAGGATGGCGTTCCAAGGACTATGAGAAGATCATTGTTTAGAGGGAGCTTAGAATTTCTACTAATGGAAGGAGCGGATCTCAGTGGCCTTGGAAGATGATGGGGTGCTAGAAAATGTGAAGAATCAAATAGTGCCACCTCAAGATGCCAAACAATTGATACAGCATAAAAAGAATGACACCAAGCCTAGGAGGATCATTCTTGAGGGGGTCAAAGACCATAATATCCCTCATCTCTATGGGAAGAAGACAGCATATGAGTTGTGGAAAGCCATCTTAGATTTGTATCAAGGTTTTAGTGATGTAAGGGAGATTTCCTTGAAGGAGATGCTAAGAAGTATCCAGATGAGCAAAGGAGAGCCCATCATTACATATCTTTCCAAGTTCACCCACGTTCGAGATGAGCTAGCTAGAGTGGGTGATACTGTAGCAGACAATGACCTTGTGAGTGTTGCGCTTCTAGGACTTCACAAGTCTTGGGATAATTTCTAGGATGCAGTCAGTAGCAAAAAAAATATTCCCAGTTGGAAAAGGTTGTGGTCAGACTATGTCCAAGAAGAAATCTAGAGAGGGATGAGAGCTAGAAGATTAGAAAAGACAGAAGACAAGGATAACTTTTCTCTAGCAAGAAAAGGTAGCAAAGCCAAGGGAAACAAGGGCTAAGGAGAGGCCGAGTACAGTCAAAATGATGAGAAGAAGAAGGATCTGAGCAAGATCAAGTGATTTCATTGCCATGAGTTCGGGCACTATTGCACTAAGTGTCCTAATCAGAAGGATTTGAGTAAGGATCATGTGGTTGCATCAACAGAGGTAGATGCATTTTCTTCTTAGTTCGAGAAAGATTTTTCATTGATAGCTTGCATGGAAAACTCGATAAACAACAATGTATGGTATATTGATTCAGGAGCATCCTTCCATATGACTGGGAACAATGAATACTTCAACCACCTGAAGGAGAAGGACATGCGGTTTCATATTGAGCTAAGCAATGATGGAAAGTACACGAGTAGGGGAGTTGGTACTATCAGTTTTGAGGAGTCAGGTAGCTCTCTCCATCTAAAATATGTTCTCTATGTTCCAGGCCTAAAGAAGAATCTTGTTTCTGTTACTACCTAGAGGAGAAGGGTTATGATGTCACCTTCAACAGAGGTAAGGCTTACCTCAAGTATTTAGCATTTGGATGTTTGAAGCAAATAGGTGCGAGGATGAAGAACCTATACCGGTTGCAGGTTGAGACAAGCGCAGCCTTGAGAAACAAGGCAGGAAGTGTGCAGAGTAAAGACGTGAGGTTCACGAGGACTAGAGCTCTGAGGGAGTCCTTAGAGTGAGAGCAAGTTGGAGTGCCTAAAGAGGAGCTACTCCTTCCCAAGAAGGAGCCTCAACAGTATCATAGATTAAGTCTCAGTGAAGTGGCAAGAGGGTTGCACAGCAAGATGACCAAGAGTCAGCATAGGATCAAGAAGAGAGACTAGGACAAGCGAAGGCAAGCACTCAGTTAGTGACTACCAGCACAGAGAGGAGGAGAGCCAAGTGGGCCAAGAGGTTGATTCAAGAGGCCCAGGAGCAAGTTGAAAATACTAGCTCTATCTTTAGGCAGAGCAAGTAGCGACAGAGGAACACCAGGTACATGGCATTGATGACTAAGAGCCTCGTTTCAAGGAGGCAGTTTCTCAACAAGTTTGGCACGATGCCATGGTGGAGGAATATTCCTCCATCATGAAGAATGATGTCTGGGAGATTGTGTCATGTCCATAGGGAAAATTAGTAGTGGGCTCACAATGGTTGTACAAGGTTAAGAATGGGGAAAATGGGAATGTGGAGAAGTACATAGCTAGGTTAAGGGCATCAACTATGATGATACATTTTCCATGGTGACTCGTTATTTATCCATCAGAACGATTATGGCACTTGCAGCACAGATGGGGTGGAAGATCCACATAATGGATGTGAAGACAACATTCCTCAACAAAGTGGTTGAGGAGATTTATATGGAGCAGCCAAAGGGGTTTGAGACTTTTGACAGAGACATGCATGTATGTAGGTTGAAGAGAAATCTTTATGGGATCAAGCAGGCTCCAATAGCATGGTACACTCATATTGATAGCGACTTTCAGGGATTATGCTTCACTAAGAGTGAGGCAAATGCAAATCTATAGAACATCACGATTAGCGGGCTTCCACTCATTCTAGGGCTCTATGGCGATGATCTTATATTGACTGGAGCAAACAACTTGATCTAGGATAGCAAGGCAGATCTTGCAAGGGAGTTTGAGATGAAGGATATAGGACTTATGCACTATTTACCCAAGCTGGAGGTATGGCAGGGTAATGGGAAAATCTTCTTAGGACAGGCGAAGTACAATGCAAAGATCCTCAAGAGGCTTCATATGCAGGATTATAGGCCCATGACTATGCCTCTAGTCACAAACTGAAGAAAGGTGTAAGCTAGTAGAGTGGAGTGAGTAGATGATTGTGCACAAAAAGGGATAGTGAAGTTATCATACATTTCAACAGAGTAGCGAACAATAGATATCTTGACCAAGCATTGGCAAAAGGAAGTTTCGTCTATTTCAGAGATAAGTTGGGAGCTGTACAAAATCCCTTCCTCACTAAGCGAGAGTTTTGAAAATGTAGCGAGTGAAGGTCTTTTGGCTTGTGCTTAGCCAGTGAAGACCTTGATTTGTCTTTCTCTAGTCATGAGTGCAAGCTCATGAGATAGACGTCAGTTATGGTGAGTTTATTTCCAGTTTACTAGAATAATCATCAAGATGGCATGTGTAAAGTTGGAGCTTCAATTATGTGGAGTCTTCTTTAGTTTGAATATAGAACGAGGTGGCAATTACAAGTTTAATTAGAACGAGTTAGTCTTCAGTCTTGATTGAAGGGATAATGAGTTAATACTCAAGTGTTGATTGGAGAGAGAATCAATTGAACTCTCATTCAACTCACTATCAAAAATCGACTTCTAAAATTGAACTGGGCCTTCCTTGCATGCTTGAATTGGGTCTATAAAGAGGATGACGAAGGCACATAATTCACACAAGTTTGTGAGTTCATCTTTGATTGTGGAGAGGGCATAATTGAGCATAAATTGTGCCCAAGGATTTAGGAGATTGTGTGCTGCTAGATAGGTGAAAATTTGCGCTAAGAAATAGGGCCTCTTGTGTGCTAGGAAATAGGGCCTATTGTGCACTAGGAAGTAGGAACACAAGTGCACTAAGATTTCGGAGCTACTTGTGCACTAGGAAATAGGAGAAGGTGTCCAAGGAAATAGGGGCTCCAGTGCACAAGGAAATAGGAGTTTTGAACAAGCAAGAAGCAAGGCAAGACAAGGCTATTCAACAGAGGAACAATTGTGTGCTAGAGGGTCGAGATCAAGCAGTGATCAATGCAGGTCAAGATCAATTGTATTAGTTGAGATTAGTGAGAAGAAGCAAAAAATCTTCTCAAAGACAGATTGCTTTGTAATAGATTCAATTGCTCAAGAACAATCACTAAAATACCATAACAAAGAAAGAAGGTTTTCCTGTTTGGGTTTCCTAGGTAAACAAGTATGTTAATTTGTCTGCATGTGTTTTTATCTCTAGTGTTTTTTTGTTGCTTATAAATTGTTCAGAAACTCAGTATCTTGGTGAAAGTAAATTCGGTTTCAGTTTAATTGACTTGTTTTCAGTTATTCATCTAAGTTTGTTAGGATTTTTTTGTGGGACAATATGTAAGGCTATATACAAGCCAAATAATCAGCTCTAATGCCAAAACTCTAAGAATAGTCCAAACATGAGTGACGAGACAACATTATTGGAGTTTTGAAGAATTTTGAAGTCTTTAAAACAATCTTACATTGTAAAGTGTGTATTAATCAACTAAATGTTGTATTGGAGCTTCCTTTTAACACAAAAAGTACTCATTTCTGTTTAAAAATAGAATGGTAAAGTGGCTTAAATTGAATGCAAGGTCTGGTGAAATGTTGCTTATTACACAGTGGGATCAAGGCACAAGGAATATTTTTGCTTTAAATTTATTTGTGAATTGTGATTATACTATGAGTCCATTTAAAAGAATATTTTCATGACCCCCTATTGGTTTAGTCTTGGGTCATCAGTGATGTAGGGTCCACTTACCCATTTTGTGACACAAGGTAAGGGAAAATGGAGATGTTGGTAGTAGGAAAAGGAATAAGTGGGTAGTTTAGTTCATGCTTTGTTGATCCATTCCCTCAAAAAAATGGCCATTTGAAATGTTCTTAAATTTTAGTTCATTAGAAAGGGGCCCACCCTAGCTGGTCAAATCAAATGACTGGATCATGTACACCTTTTCATGTACTTTGCATTAATCACATCTCATTTTCCAATTTTAATAATGTAAACCACCAATATCCCACCAAACAATTCATCACAATAGATCGTACAAGTTATTGCAAATTACTATGAGGTTATCCTCTATTATGTAGTGTTGTCTTGTGACTAAAATGTTACATTATAAGAACAACACTCAAAAACACTAAAAACATAAAACGAAAGGTGCAACAACAAAATGACCACAACTTCCACACAATGAACACAAAACTCTAGCCTACGAAACTAAGCCAAAAGGTGGGGACTATGCCTTACTCTTTTCTTCTCTAATATAAAATGTAAGTACAAAGAAATATAGGACCTAGTATGGAGTTGCAATAGATACCATGTCCTAAATTTCTACTACAAGGTCTTCTACTTCCTCTTATTCATTCATATTATCTCACCCCTTTACTCATATGAAATAGTAAATCAATACAATAGGAAATGAACCCCTTCCTTTCCTTGCAACTTAATATTTAACCTGTCCTAATAACTATCTAGCGTTAGGGTTTTGGCATCCTTCAACTCTCAATTAGGGTTACGGTTTTAGACCCTCTAGAATATTCATGCAAGTATACATGTGACTATCTCCACAAGTCTGAGTAATGGGAGAATAGTTGACCTGTTATCCACTTGGTACTACAATGGTCAAAGCATGGGTCAACTTGTGGGACTCATAACATGCACATACAAATTCAATTTGATTTTATCTTTTGATTGATGGAAAGCTCTCAATGAGATGAATGGTGTTAAAGATTGGGATCTTAATTCACAAAGTTCTCACCCATATAAAATAGTCATTTAATACCCAGATAAGCTCTAAAGTTCTAGAGGAGCAAATCAACAAAATAGGATCTCCCCTAAAACAGGCCCTACAAGTCCATGGCTCCAATTTTCCACTCAAAAAATACCAAACCGAATGGAAAACTATGTGGTGATCTGATTTTAGATCAAACTTTGACATGTTTTAATGCAGATGCACACATGCTCAAAATGGCATATGGACTTTGGTCTACTTTCAAGAGAGGATTTATAAGGGATTCATGAACCCAATCATGGCATGTAGCCAATTGTTAGACTCGCATACAAGTCTAATATCGTTTGAGCCAACATCATGGATCTTCAAATTATGAGGTAAAGTGGGACAAGAGGTCAATTATGTTTACTTTAAATGCTTTAAATTGATCTATGGGGTTACTTAAGTGACCCCCATCACATGCATTATGTAAGCCAAAGGAGTTCAACATAATCAAATCACCATTTTAATGTTATATAGCCAACATCCTTATTATTTCTTAACCCTTAGGATTATTTTATCACATTAAATGTAATAGCTAGTGTTTAAAGGCTAAAGATTAAAAAGATAAAGATGTTTGAGAGAAGGTCATTCTACACTTCCACATTTCGAAAATATAAGGAAGAATGAAGCATTTGGTTGAAGCCATACCTTACCTATGGAGTGGACAATCAAAGCATATAGTTGAGTGGTTAGTTGTTGGGGTACAATTCGAACAAGTCTATAGCTTGCTCAACTGAGTTAATACAGTGATGTCTGGAAGTGACTTCTTATAGTTTTTGTCAAATCCCAGAGAAGGAAGGTTTATCATTTCTTCAAAAAATGTCATCATTTTTCATTCAACGATTTTGGTTGGGTTTTCTACCTTGATTCAATGTCATTCCTTTAGAAAAAACTAGATTTTTTTTCTGTGGATTAAAAGCAAAGCTTGGAACAAGTTTATGTTTTCTTCTTTGACTATCCATGGCAATTTTAAACAAAGTGTAACATGGATCTAAAGGATAGATTTCAATGCCATTTACCTAGTCCTATTCAATGGTCATCAATACTATTTACCAAGTCCTCTTTGCATCTCGACATAAACTACCCAACTCAAATCTTGGCATTTTATAATAGTATCAAATAAAATAAGATAATTTATTAATGTCCATTGAATCAATGACAACTAGTGGAAGCACAAAAGCAACTCATAACTGTTGGTCGCTTTAATTGCTTCGCAATTCAAGCTCCACATAAATTATCAACCTGAGGAAGTCTTTTTATTTCAAAGATAATCACGCACTGGATATGCTCAATTTCAAAAGCAGAAACAAGGTTGTAGTAAAAGGAGAACACACAATTATTAATCTCTACTGATTTGCACTCTACTTAATCAAAGTTGAGGTCAATTTTGTTATAGCAGAAATAATTTCTCTACTGCAATTATAACAAAGGAAAATCAACCTGCAAAGAGAGAAATCAATCAACCATAGCAGGAACAGGACCCTATTCCTTAGTGAGGAACTTCAGCACCTGATGCCTGACACTTAATCACACTGTAAGAAAGGTGACTTCAAGAGAGCAAGACCCTATTCCCATGAATAGGAACCTTCAGCACTTGTTCTCTTGCTTCTAATCACACTATAGACAAAGGAAGATAAGTAATGGGGCAGGACCCTATTCCTTTATACAGGAATCTTCAGCACCTGCTTCCCGACATCATTCATTCATACAACAATTGAAACAGATTTCTCAACTTCAGAATAAATGCATTCAATACACGCAGTGTCAAGGGAACAGAGTATTACTGTACTGTGTAATCGAGTGTCCAACAACAGAATTAAAGTAAAATGCAAGACACACACAAAGAGTTAAGCAAAATACAGGAATCAAGGGTGAATCTTGTGAGGAAGGTGGGCCCTTTCCCTCTCACAAGATTCCCCGGGGAAAGAACTAAATTGGAACGCTCAAAAGAAGAATTTATTCATCTGTCAAAGTAACTGATACATTACAGATGGAGACTAGCTCTAGTTCTCACACAATGTACTTCTCTTTTTGTACAACCACTGACTTCCTTCTAATGATGATGTCTCCTCCTTTTAAAGAGGAGACATCATTTTCAATTTACATGAGAGTGAATCCATATTATCTCGAATCTGTTCCTTTTCCCAAAACAGGATTATTCTGTTCTTCATAAAAAAGGTACTATTACAACAGAGATAACAAGATTGCTATCTTCAGGCTGATCCAGGTAATCGTGTCTTCATACTGCTGCTGCTATTCCACAAAAAGCTTCTTCCAGAATCGCAAATTACGCTTGACGGAATTTGCGTGCTTGACGGTTGTTTCAGCAACTGAGTTAACTGTTTCAGCAACTGAGTCAGCTGTTTCAGCAACGACCGCATATACTTATCTGCGATCTTTGGACTTGTGTTAGCAATGATACACTTCAATTAATGATAAAATATAAGAGTATTATGGAATTAAATGTAAAACAGATTAAACATATAATAAAGAAGAGGTTTTTGTATACCTTGGGCTAAAGTGACTGAAGATGATAATGGGATTCTTTCTAATGATAGTTATAAGGGTGAAGTGGTGTCAAAATATATAGCAAAAATGATACATAGTGGATTCCTAACAGTAATGTTGTTTGAATACCTCTCTAGTTAAGAAGGAGTGTTGAAGGAAATGTAACTAGGTTAAGTCTTCATAAATTTACATTTGATATTTGTATTTATTCCAGAAAAGAAATATTATTTGTATAGTATATGTCAATGAGTTTCTTGTTCATTGCAGTAGGTCTAGCACATATCAAAGTGCTATATGAAAGTCAAAGATTCAAAAGAATTATGTTGAAGACGTTAAGGGCATGCTACATTATGTATATTTATGTATAAGAGTTGAAGAAGACACCTCCAAGCAAAGTCAAGTCTCCCCCTAGCAAAGACACCATAAAAATAAAAAAATGGCACCATTAAAAGCACCTATTGCAACAACGAAAGTCAAGTCATCCTTAATGCAGCAAGTCGGCGTACAAGTCAGCCTAAAGGAGGGGCAATGCTCTATATATAGGGGTTTTCCACTCCTCCAAAGATAGTGAATATCATGTTTTAAATAAGCGAGCAAGTGCAGCCAAGTAAAGGGTTGAAAAGTCAAGTTTAAGGGAGACTCTAGAGCAATGAAGGAGGAAAGATAAATGAAGTTTTAAGGAATACTTTATGTTAATTTGCAGCCACACGTGCAAGAAATAAAAGGGATGACTATGGTCACTACAATAGAAACATTAGGGTTGCTCATCCATCATTGTTTGGGCTTCAAACTAGGCTTACTATGCCTCCTATCCAAGAGAAGAGAGAAGGACCCTAAGCGAAGTTAGACGAAGCCCTATAACTACAACAAGAACTCTCACACATGTGATTATTAGGGTTGCAGTGCTATCACACTCATCCTACCACCATACATCAAGAAATAACTCAGATGATTTCTAGAAGGAATGAGTATCCTTAATTGAAGGATATAACTAAGTAAAATTATCTCTCCTAGAAGATCTACTTAGAGTAGAAGGAAGAATGAAGTGTCGGAAGAAGGACAAAGCGCTAGAAGGAGGTAGAAAAAGTGCAAGGGAACATAGTGTAGAGAAAAGGAAGTACTTGTCTTATGCTTAAAGGATCTTCTAGTCAAAGGTCTAGGGTTTGGCATTGATCAAGAAAGAATATTGAATAAGAGAAACCTTACCAAAGGGTTTTCCTCTCAAGAGAAGAGAGGTTTTGGCCCTGGAAGAGAGCCGACATCTTATGTTCTTGTTCTTATTTTTTGGTAGCAGTTTGATGAAGTACACTCACACGTATTAATAATAATATGAAGAAGATTAAGATAAGAAGAAAAAGTAAAAGGAATCCACAAATTGTTATCAAGTAATGAATACCTAATTGCCCTAGATTCTTCAAGAAACGGCAAGATGAAAAGAGGAGGAAGAAATAAGAAGAATAATCCTCTTACCCGTGTGTTGGACCTCTCTGTAAGGAAGAAAGGTATCAAAAGGACTAGAGTGAATAAAGATGAGTTAAAAGAGAAGGTTCCTCTACCCATGTGCAGCCAAGAAGAAGCTCAAACAAGTGAAAAGAATAAGCAAGACGGTAATGCTTATGTCAGAACTTGACCTTTGAAGGTCTAGAGAAGGAAGGAGGATGATCTGCTCAGGAGGAGTAGATCTTTTGTTTCTCTTTAGTGAAGGAAGATAATGGCCACCTAAACGGAGGCCAAATAAATCAGATGCAAGAAGCCAAGAAGAACAAACAAAAAGGTGCATTTTATTGATGAAGGTATGGCCGTGTTTTCTTGTTTATTACAAGAATAAAATGGTTTATTTTGAATGTATCAGCATTGAAAAGGAGATGTGCATCCAACATGAAGAATACACAACAATATATTATGTTGTGGGAAGATGATGGGCTGCAATGGAAGTGTGGAATGATAAGAAGCTCACAGTGAAGTTAGGTCCACAGGATCAGTCCCCACACAAAGGCAAGAAATATGTTGTAGGAGATCAAGGAGAATTGGCTCAGGGGAAGTTGCTTTGATAAGTAGTAGCAGGCAACAATGGGAAGCCTTACAAAGGAAGATGTCTAAGCAAATTAAAGGTTTGCATCTTCGGTGAAATAACTTTATTTCATTTAAGTTGTGAGTTTGATATTGCATAGTAGCCTTGTGTTCATGAAACATAATTGTTGTAATATTTTTCATGTCCCTTAACCCTTAATTGTTATAGCTATGTAAATTGGTTGTATTGGGCTCATGTTGAGTAACCTTGTGTGCTAATGGAAATTTATTTTTGAGAAAATAAATATTAGATTTTCCCTAGCACATTGTTCCATTTCTATCATTTATTTTGGTGCAATTGGCATTAGCTGTGAAGCAGTCCCTAGTGTATGAGAATGATCTCAAGGGCAGAAGTGGAGATGCTAAAAAAATGTGAGCAGAATCTCAAAATAAGCAACAGAAGTGAAGTCCAGGATGAAATACATCATCATTAATTGGTATTTGTAACACCGACAATACCATGAGCAATTTAATGGGTATCAATATTTTTGATACAAAAGATGCATTAATGGAGAAAGTGCTCAACAAGTAGCCATAAGGTGTCCACATCTGGAAGGAAAAAGAAGAGGTAGTATATGCTCAGGGGAGCATATCAAATATGCCCAGCTTATGGAGAAGCAGTAGTAATAACCCTAGTAGAGATGTCTGCAAAGTATAATGCACATCTCAACAACTAGAATTTGTCCTTCATGGCTAGGAGATTGGATGGGGAGAGAAAGGTAGCTTGTAGCCCCTTGCCATTGATGTCAAAGGGTGAGATAATTATGGAGAAGTTGTGATGGCCTACAAAGGAGAAAGCAAGCCATTAGTGTCTCACGCAATGAAATGTGTGGAAGTTGCATGAGGTTTGGTCGTCATGTAAGGAGAAGGATGGAGTGTTGCCATCAATGCCAAAGGGGGAGAATGTTGGACAATTGGCATTGTTTGGATGGCCAATGACCTATTGAAGGCATCTGCAAGTGTGTTGGAATTGATGTCAACAACCATGTTGGGGAGATGTGGTGGGTAGCTTAGTGCCTAACTATTGGCAGAAGTGTTGGCATTGTTGTCAGCCCAACTAGTTTGGATTCTTGTTGCAGAAGATATTAGAAGTGATGGCCTAGGAGGCATCCCATGGTTGGTCATGGCTAAGAAGGATTCCTATGATAACTACAATATTTAAGTAGATAATCATCATATCAGCATGCTTAGGGGAAAATCCATAAAATGATGAACTATTTTGATGGACCAAATGGAAGTCGATCATAGTTGCAAGCTTCATGCAAAGGATCACCATGGTGGGTGTGATTTCAACTGTTCAGAGAGTCATGGAGAAGACGAGTGGCAAAGAGTTTAGATACATATTAGAGGTAGCATATGGTCTCAAAGACTACATCAGACCTCCTTCGTTGGAAATTTCTCTAGAAAAGCTTTCCAACGATATGTGGAAGTCCAAAAATGGATTTCTGGTTCAAAAGTTATATGCCCTGCTGAAGTTCAGGGATTTCAAGCCTTAGGTAGGAAGGAATATTGCATATCGACGATTGAAACCCTCATGATTGCATGTCAGTGCATTGCAACATTGTAGTTTTATGTATCAACAATCGCATATCAGCACATTCTAACATTAGAGATTGGCGATCGGTGATCGGAGGACCAATGACATCAGCCATATCAGAGGAGATGGAACCCGAAAGATCAATGTATCAGCACATTGTAATGTCATAACATCAATGATCACAAAATTAGAACGTCTTCAGTGGTGAACCTTTTAAATGTTTCAATATTGTTAAAATTCCGATAGTATTAAAAGCGCCAAGGAATCCCAAAGTTAAATTAACAAAGGATTTCCATGTAAAACTAAGGTTGGCGAGCCCTTTTTCTCCCTCCTCTAGTATCACATGTGGTGACATCGAAGGTCCTTCATATCGGAGCATCGCCAAATCAAGCATATTGGCAATTAGAACTTCTTCATGTGAACCATTTAAAATGATTTTCCATATGTTAAAACGTTGATATCATTAAAAGCCATCGGGAATGCCAAAAGAGAAATAACAAATAAACTCATCGCAAAACCAAGGTAAACAAGCCCTTTTCTCTCTCCTCTAAGAGGACACATGGTGGCATATAATTGGTCTTGGTAATGACACATGCCAGCATATAATTGGCTATGATGAGGACATATGGTAGCATCTGATTGGCTCCGATAAGTGATAGATGGTTGATCATGTCAACATGACGTGGCAGTACAGAAGGACATGTGGCAGGTAGTTTTGGTGTTTTGAGGGCTCCTAATGGGCCATATCTAGATGACACGTGTCACCACTCATGAAGCTCCACATGGGAGTTATGTCACGACATCAGTAAGTTGGCAATCGAAGGATTGAGGATGTCGACACTTTAGAAGAGTTTGCAATTGAAAAAGGGCGATGGAAGGGGCTCTGATGTGTTAGCGCTTAGTCAAGAGGAAACCAATATAAACTAGGGCGTAGAGAATTAAAAAAGCAAAATTTCCCTTCGTAGAATGCTAAAGAAATTTGCGCTTTAAGGCTAAGCCACCAGTCACTGCACCCAGTCCTATGGTGGAAATGTGAAAAGGGGCTAAAAAAGTAGGAGCCAGGACATAATCAGAACTCGTTTTTTTTGTATGTCTTTATGAACAAATGTTATGAGGTGTAAAAGCTATGATATAGTGTAATATAGAGACTTAAAGGAGTATGGGTCAAAAGTTGAAAAGTAAAAGAGGAAAAGGAGTTGGTCATTGGAATAATGGTGACTATCATAGATATGTTGGGCTTGTCTTGTTGGTGAAATAAATCCATCTCTAATATCTCATGCATGTATTATAAAAATAAATGAAAAATAGAGAGGCCATCACTATGTACATAGAATCCATTCAAAATTATTATGAAACCATGAATAAGTGTGGAGGGCTTTAGTGATGGGGGAGTTGCAAATAGAGAGGACTATGCCTAGTTGGAGTGTGTAGGTGGACTCAAAATTCATTCTCACCATGGAGAAAAAGTCAAAGTGCCCATTGTCTTGTTTAATGTAATGGAAGATACAATAGTAGAAGGGAAGGGCCATGCTAAGGTAAATTTGTGCAATGTTCAATGCTAGACAGAGTGGAAACATCGATTGGGGAGTAGCAGAGGAAGAAAACCCAAGAGCTCAAATGAGAAAATGGGGGGAAGCAACATAGTTGCCAAAGAGCCAAGTGGAAAAATATCCGTGAGAGTGTGCACTATTGTGTAAGGCTATGTGAGAGATTTTTCCTATACAATGAGGCTTAGAGTGCCTATGTAGAGGTAAAAATACCTCGAGAGTTGCATTGTGCAAGTGAAGGCTAAAGTGCCTGTATACTATTAGTAAAGGCTGAAGTGTCTGTGTGCTGTGAGAAGGGACATGTGTGTGCTTGGAGAGAAAAAGGCTAATAGATGAGGGACTATTGATGAAGAGCAGAGGGCAGTGTTGCATGGACTATGATGAGTGACTACTGCTGAGCATATCAGTGGGTTGTTGTAGAATGTTTTAGAGTGAGTATAGTGAGCAAAGAGAAAATACGAAATCAGGTGGAATGGCTGCCATTTACAAAGAACATTTAGTTCTTATTTGAACATGGGTTGGTCCCTACATATAGGAAGCTGGTTCTTCCATTCTCTAGTGGGTGCTTAAGAAGGCTTGGGGGTTGGTGCCTCCTGAAAGTTGGTGGTTGCATAAATCCAAGGAGCTACAAATTGGTGCCTCACAAGGTGCTTCTAGTAAGTTGGACAGGTGTTGAAAACAAGAGGGAGTTGGAGCTTATTGCTAATTGTTGCTAGCAAACAATTAAATGGAGTTGGTGCTTCCTATGAGTAGGTGCTCACAAAACAGATTGATGTAATAGAGTAGGTCCTCTTATTTACATCAATAACAATAACAAGCTTGGTTGTTTTTTCCCAAAAGGTTTCCATGTGAAAAACCTTGTGTCTCATTGTATGATGCTCATAGTGTGTATGCTTGTTTGTTGATTTCATGTTGATGTCACATTACATATTGTTACTGATCATATGGTTGGGTTCCAAGCTTGAATAAGAAAATTAAATAGGTATAAAAGTTTAAAATTAGCCTTAATACTGATTCACCCCTCTTGTTAGTATCATTGTTTCCAACAGGTAGTTGTTAAACATGGACTAACAAAGCATTGAATTAAGTGAAAACAACGCATGAACAAAACTAAAAGAAAACTAAAAAAATTCGAATAAGGACATAAACATAAAAAAATCAACAAGGTAATAGGAAAAGAGTCATGCTTATTTATTTTTTGTAGTGGAAGAGTTACAAATAAATATCTAAGACACTTGAAGAGAATCTTTTGACCAATGGTGCTCAATAGCTCTCAACAAGGATTCACTTTCTCAATCTCTTATGAAAGCTCTTGCTCTCTCAAATAAGCAAAGAACACTCTCTCAATGGTGGAATTCTCTTAGAATTGGTATGTTTGAATTATTTGGAGTAAGTTTTGGGAAAACAACAATGCACAACTTCTTATTTTTTGGTTGTTCATGCAAGTTTGCATTTATAGAAAATTTGACCACCCTGTCCCTCCTTTGGCTCATAAATGAGGTTGTTTAGCTCATAAACAAGATGAGAACTACCATCATCCTTCAATTAAGGTTTAGTTAGGCTCAAGACTTAAATGGTCAGCCCTATCATGTCGAGATTTTTAGTGTTCTTCAATAAAATGTGCCTCCCGAGGTGCTTACTAAGCTTTGTATGACCCTCATAGCCATTGAAGAAAAATTCGTGAGGGTGGAATAAAATATATTTTTGTCACCAACAAGGGTTGATTTTTTAAGTAAACTTTAGGAAAACCTTTTGATTGTTTTATTGCATAACTTTTTCAAGTCAAAATGTGTCCTATGTACATGCTTCTTACTAACTCTAAGCACCTTTTTCCATGTACAAATGAGTGTATCATTTTTTCATAATAAAATTTCCCCCATAATGTGTGAGGTTAGAAGAAAACATATAGCTAAAATACATCATGTATTATTGTTCCTAATGATGAGTGTTTCTACCTTATTGAGAGAAAGACACTTGTTATGGAGATGATTAAGGGAAATGTCCTTGACTGAGAACTGAAAGAAAACATGATTCAAAGAAATATTAATACAAAAGTGTATATATGAGGAAAACATGTCCCATTCTTGGTATGCTGACTATGGATGAAATATTACAAATACACAGGAAAATCGTGTCAAATCAATATTGAAGTGACCAATATGCTATTACATGAAGAAGACAATTTCTTCTAACCTAAAGGGTTCCTTTGTTAAATAAACTGAACTGGGTCCCCCCATGCATAAGATATAAATTATTGTTGGAGGAGTTGTGATTTGGACACATGGGTATTTGGAAAAATGAGATAATTGCAATGGTAATGAAGAATGATACACCACTTATAAGAAAACTTGTGCTGGTATCAAATAACTGGGGGGAACAATGAAAGTAGTGGGTAATACGGGTTCACAATGTTCCACCTAAGATTGTACGAAAAACAAGTGGGAAACAACAAATTTACTACAATTTTGTAAGATGAGGATTGAAATCAATAGAAAAGAAGCACAAATTGTTTAGAAATGGTCTCAAGAAATCCATATGAAGTTTACGTAGCCATTGTAACATGATGGGTCAAATGCATGATAGTGAAGGTTGATGGTATATGAGGGTTATGGAAAATTTCTCGGGGTTGGTGCTATAATGCAAGTGGTGACAATCAAACTAAATACTTTGAAGAATATACCTCTCGGGTCAAGAAGACAGGAGAGCTAAATGTATGTTTTCACTGTCATGGTGGATGTGTGAACAATTGGTGATCAATGATGTGGGTATGGAAAGAGTAAAAAGTGAGATGCAACCAAGGGAAACTAGCGACTACCTCCAGTTAATTGACACAAAAATATGAGTGAGAGACCTTTTCCAAAAGAATATGTGTACACTTGTCAGAATAATTTCAAAAATTGTTTGGATGTACAAAGAAAAATATGGGTTTCCTAAGAATACGATGGCCTTTTGGATGATGTGTGTGGGTATCTGTGGAGGTTGGGGGCCTTTTTGGTTGCTATTAGGGAGAGATGAATGAAATAAATGTGGAAACATAAATTTTCTAATGTGATGTGGGGTGATGGTAGGCCAAGTGCAGAATGAGGTGGTGCATTCATGATCACCCAAAGAAAATGGTGGGATTGGAGGTGACAGTAAGAAAGAAGGTGATAAGGGGAGATGAGGCTTATCTTAAACATCATGAAAATGAATGGTTCCAAGGCCTAAGATGATGATCATGGATATTGATAGTGTAATCATAATTATGAAATGAGGTAATCCATGAGACTTGTTAGGTTTGTATACCAATAGGAGTCATAATTTTTGAATGGCTGAGATTAAACCTGTAATATGTACATACATTTTCTTTTTTGCAAATGTTTTCGATATTCAAACAATTAAAAAATGTAAAGAGGGTATGTCCTAAAAGAAAAATCAAAGGATAAAAAGAATAAAAAAGGTCAAAAAGATGAAAAAATGAACCCCAAGAAAGGAAAAGACCATGAAAGTGTGCAAGTCAAAATGCCACTCCCAGTTACTTTTGATGTTGAATAAATGATTGTGTGTAGCTTGCTACCTTTGCCACAATCCATGATAGTCAAAATTTTTAAACTTTTCTATTTCATGCTTTCAGTTTTATGCTTATAGATAGAGAATAAAATCTGACCAAATTGTTCAATCTTGCTAGATAATTAGACTAGGTAGAGTGAATAAAAGGAGCTCAACTATTTAATCAGAACCCTTGGATGTAATAAGGTTAGACTTAGTTAGATTACTATTGTAAAAGAAAAGAAAATGTTTTGATAAGGTTTTCCAGCTAAAGTGCACCCAAATAAAGAGAAGTAAAAATGGTAGGATGAGTAGGTGGGTAAGTAGAAGTGATGATTGTTAGATAAAAGCATATTAATCACCTTCATCATCAAAGTTATAAGTATGGATGAAAATTGGGTATGTGTCAAGTTCACAAAGTCAAATTGATTAACTTCCCTCACTCATTACACCTTTCACTTAACTAATTTCCAACAAAAAGTCTTGAGTACCCAAAATCTTAAGTCAAAGGGGCTCAAGCATTTCTCTAACTTCTGGAGGGACGGACCCTCAACCCAATGATTTATAGGTCTTAAGTACTAAAAGTCCCCTCATGAAAATTCACCCCCTTCAATTCACTCATAGTCCCAAACAAATCCCTTTTCCTAAGAAAAAACATCATTTTCCTAGAGAAAAATCATTCTCCCCAAATAAACCCCTTTTTCTAAAGATAAAACCTTATTATCCTAGAAAAATTATCATCCCCCATGAAAAGACCCCTTTCCTCAAAAAACTCAAAAACACTTCAAGCCTAAGTATAATGTGTTATCACAACAACAAATGAATGAATACATTACATGTTAGCGCTTTTTCATTTTCATATTAACTTTTAGTTTTATATATTAAATCCCTAAAGCAATAAACGCTTCCTTTATAGTTATATAATAAAACCCTTATAGTAATACCCTGCCCCAAAGAAGTTTGAAATATAAACTTTGTAATAGACCCAAACCCAATAAACAAGTTAATTAACCAATCTGCAGTTAATTAATAATTAACATCCACCAATGAAACACCCCCGACACCCTAAACCCCACTTTAATCCATTGATTAATAAAACCCACCGCACCTAAACCTTCGCTAGACCCCACCATTACCCTTCGTACGAGCCCCTCACCCCGATCACCATATGATCATTCCCTTTTTAATCCAACAGTGGACAATCATATCGGGCAGCCTCCAAAGCCCGACCTTTACCCACCTAATATGGGCAGTTTTATTTTAGGCCCCGATGCTACATGGCACCCCATGAGTGGCTTCGGGCAGCCTTCCCCCGAAACCACACTTTCCCCAAAGGCGATGCGATCAAACCCGCTTACCGCCTCCCGCTAAACAATGAAACATCCCATCTCCTGCTAAAAGCCAAACATACCGTTTTCCCCATGTGCCCGCCCAACAATTGACTTTGTAAATAAAACTAAAAAACTCATTATTTTTGGTTTTATCATGAAAACTATGCTCATACCTCCATGCAAGAGACATATGACGTTAAACTGCCAACCCAAATCCAACTGCCAACCTGTAGTCGCCATTGAACTTCCAATCGACCCTCTAGCTCAAATAAACCATTTGCAACCATGCATAGCCACCCGCCGACTCGTCAAAGCCTAAATTCTAGGTATTTATCCAAATACACTGAGAAACCCTATCTCATTCCTAAAACTGTTACTCAATTTCTTGAATTTATTAATTAATTAAGTAAAAGAACTCCATTGCAAACCCACAACTACTCTATAATTGAACCAAATTGCCCCTATTTGACTAAAAAACATTTCCCCATTCTTAAAACCCACAAGAACTAAGAATGGGCACTCCAGTTGCAATGGATGTCCGACCAATTACCACTCCCCATCTAGATTTAGATCATCTCCCTTTGGTGGACAAAAACTTCCAAATCAAGGACACCTCTGTCCATGAATCCCCATTGAAATTAGGCTGCCTGTACAAAGACCAATACCTAAACCATACAGACAAATTAGATCTTTGGGAGTCTAATTTACCCAAGTATCAATCCCTTCGGTACACATCTTTCCTGAAATTGTTCACTATTGCCATAAAAACTACAGTCCCAACTAAAGCGCAGTGATGTCTCCTGACCATAATGTACTTTTCACTATCACTTATGAATCCATCAACAAAATGCTATAGCTGCAACTAGGCCAAAATCTAACCCCCATTTCCATTGGAGATCTGCTAGATAAATTCCCCAAGATTACCTCTGCCAGACTTGCTGAAATGCTTCGTACCTTCATTAGGGAGGGAAAGCATGTCCCAACAAAACCCCCTCAATATGTACCTACCATATTTTCTAAACTTGGCCAAGGCATTATGTCAATGATATCTAGTGTCTTAGGCTATACTACAAGTGAGTATGTTGATGAAATTACTCTAGCCTCCATGTCCATTTTTACCATAGGACAACCCCTTATCATCATATATGATTATGCCAAATTGATAGCATATAAAATGCATGATCAATTCTTGAGAATGAACAATGAAAGAGTATTCAAGTATTCCTCAGTTCTATACCACCTTTTCTTATATTATCAAGCTAATAAATTCCCATTTACTCTTCAAAAGCTTGATACCAGAGGCAACCCTAGGTCAGTGGTCTTCTGGACTCCTCTGATCCACAAATATGAATCACCATATCCATACACGAACTTCATAGACCCTTTTTCTCATCCTGTAGTGACCATGCTGTTAGGAAGTCCTCCTCCAAGGATCAGTTCAGATATCAAGAGGATCCTACAACTTTCAAAACAACATAAAGTGGGAGATTGGTACTTGTACCAAAATCACAATGAAATTAGGATATATGGCTATGAGTTAGCACCATCCAAATTACCTAGATACCTCCCAATGAGGTTATTTGTGTTGAGAATGCAACAAGATGATGGAGCTTAGCGGAAAGAAGTTGCCTTCACTAAGTGGGCCTGCAGGCTATTTTTGGTGCAAAGTCTATTTGTAGACTATGTCTATTTTTAGACATATGGATCATGGTCTGGTCTATGAGTTACAGGATTCTATTTGTGGATGATTGGTCATGTTGGTAAAATAGATGGACTTCTATTTTTAGACATATGGGCGGAGTCTATTTTTAGACTGCCAGGCTAAAAATAGAACAGTGGAATATTATTAGCTCTTAATAATATTTGGACTATAAACATTATCCTATTCTCTTGGAGCACTTCAGTTCGAGCTACAGATGTGGCACATGCAATTTCTAGAAGGAAATATTCTTTTCTCGTGGGTTGACTTGAGCTATTGCATGGAGGACTTCAGTTAGGACTTTAGTGATTGAGTTCTGTGGAGTTGGATCAAGAGTTGATGGAGTTGTGTTCAGTTTGACTTAGTTGAACTAGTTGTAGTTAGTCTAATTGGCAAATAGACTAATGTTGAGTGATGTGAATTAGTTATTAATTAATTCACTAATTATTAACTCATAAAGCAACTAAATAATACATCAATTAACTCAGTGCATGGACAGTTCAGTGGAGACAAGTGTTAGAGGTGAGTGAAAGGGCAAGACAGCTGTCAGTTGTGACTATAGTTGTGCATGTGATTTGCACAATTAGTGGGATTGAGTTGCCAATGAGGATTGCGTAGTGTCACAAAAGGGAAATACGAGTTTGGAGATTCATTCTCATTGTATTCTCTATGCAGGATTGGGTAGTGGAGGCAGGCAAGCAACATAGGTGATTTGAGCCAATGATTGATTTAGATCTGTGTTGCATTGTGTGTAATAGGTGGAGCTAGTCTTGTACTATGTACTATTACATGATCTCAATCAATATAATATACAGATAGTTGTGGGGTTTTCAGCTTTATGCTTTCCCCGAGTACATACTATGTTGATATGTGTGATTGATGCTTCAATGTGCGCATGCAATTGTTTCTTAATACTACTAAATTGATGATCAACGTAGAGGAGGTTATGTATTATGCATGATTCCGCAAATAGTGTATAATCAGGATAATCTCAGTGAATAAGTGTCAAATTATTCATGAAATTTCTACAATTAGATAATCAATTCAGATGAGGTACATTTTGTGAAAGCCAAAAAGAAAGCTCAACTCAGAATCAAAGATCAACTAGGCCGCTTTGTGTGCAATAGTCGAGAAGCTGGAAGAGAAGCAGAAGAAATCATTCGAAGGCTCAAACTGAAACAAAGCTTCATATGGAGATATGACCCCTTTGATTTCAACTGCAATAGAAGATAGAAAAACAAGTTGTCTCCCTATATCCACCACAAAATTCCTAAGATAGAAAACTATGCAAATGAATTGGAATGGTTGGAGAATATTCTAGTTGACAGAAATAACACTAAGGTTGTTGTTGATAATGCATTAATTGATATAGAGAGGAGACTTGATGAATATTCTTTCATATAGGTACCAGGAGAATCCCAAGCCCAAAGGGAATCACAGACACACAGGGAACAACAAGCAGAAGAAGGACCCCAGGTTCAAGAAGAGCCAAATCAACTAGACTTATCAAAAGAATTGACTCAAACAAGACTACTTGATCACATTATGAGTACTCCAACTATTGTGCAAACTCCTCTAAATGAGGAGAAGAACCCTAAAAGAGACAGGGAGGAGGCCACTCCTTCATGTAGAGCAATTTCACAGACTTATGTGAAGAGGTAAAGGTTAAATCCTTTCTCTGAGCAATAACTCATAAAAGAAACAGCTGGAGCCACAAACACAGAAAGAGAAGGGAGCAGGCATACTACCCCCCTAGAGGAACACAAGAACCTTCCACATCACATGCTGAGATGTTGGAAAAAAAGTCCAGTGTGGAAGTGTCCTCATTAAATATTCCAGCTGACCAAGACCGGGATATCAGAGAAACGTACAAGGAAATAAAGGCCAGGAATGATAGGTTAAAGGCCCAAAGCTATGCACAGTACCTCAAAATGGCTTCCACCAACCAAACAAGGCTTATGCCAGCCTTTAACTTGAAAGAAGGTAAAATGCAGATGACTTTTCTGAAGCCCACCACTCAATAGCCCAGATCAGCAGTTGACTACTAGAAGATAGATTTTGAAGTGCTGGCAAAGGATATACATCCTATTGACCAGATTGAATTGCATAAACAAACAGGAGAGATGGTATATTCCACATTGACAAGAAAAGTCATTACAACCCACCAGTTATAGAATTCACTGAATAATATATCAGCACAGTTTCAACTAGAAAAGGCCTCCTCACAAGCCAAGGATACCAGGATCAATTCCTTAGAGGACTTAATCATAGAGTTGGGATATGATCCCAAAGATGTTAAGGTTGCAGAAAGGCTAATTAAAACAGAGAATGATGACATAGTTGCCTTGAAAAGGCAACTCAAAATTCCACATCTCCATCATCCACAAACAGCAGAAGTCTTAGAGAATCAAAAGGAATAATAAGAGCTTATGGACTTGATCCTTAAGCCAAATAATAATTTGAAGGAAACTGAGAAAGAGTTGGACACATTTATTCATTCTAAACAGAGTGAGTTTTCCACCACTCCACAGACTATTATTCCCACAGTCTCTACTAGAGTTCCCTCAACATTGGCAGCCTCTTTAGCACCAATAGCTCCACTTGCTACATCACTTTGAATCACAACCGAGTCTACAACTATAACTACATCAACAAGAAACACAACAGGTTTAGTAAAAGCCATGGAGGAAATGTCCATCTAGGCTACAGAGCTAGAACAACTTAAAGAGAAAATAGAAAGCTTAGAAACTGACTGTAAGCTTGCTCAAATACAACAAAAGGAGGAGCACAAAAAGCATTTAGGATGGGTGAGAGCATAAAGTTTCTTGAAAAAGATCTAAAATTGCAAAAGCCACTAGGAGAAACTAAGGAAATGCTCTGGGCCAACATTATTGACTCTGTCAATCATGTTTTCCATCAATTCAAGCAATATTCGAGCAAATAGAACTGGTGAATGTGGCCACCAAAGCAATACAAAAGATCAAAGAAGACCTGGGAGACCAGCCTGAAGAGGCTAATCAACTCATCTAATCCTTGAATAGCAAGAACAAGGAGGAACTAAGTGAACTTGGTGTGGAGGACAGAACTGAAACCATCCTCCAAGTCAAAAAGGTTCTAACTAAAAGGAACCTTATGCTCAATCTAGAGAAAAAATGCCATAACGTGCAGATTGTTATTGACAAGTTCATGGAAAAGCTTCAAATTTTTAGGGATAAAGGGCTTCCCAATCCCATGGTAATCAATGACAAACTTATGATCCAATCAAACTATGTTGACAGACTAGAGAAATTGTCTAGAGAACAAACTAGCACTTCAAGAGTCAAAGCATTACCAACAAGGAAAGTATCATATGATACTTTAGAAAATTTATTCTTCCTAGAACATGAAGTGAAGCATCTATTTGTCGGCAAGCCAAATTTTTCCCAATACACTGAGGCAGACAAGATATATAGAAGGATTCTTAAGATAAAGTTACCTGAAGATGAATGGTGGAAACATGTGACAGATTTACTGTAAGTTACCACACTAAATCTAAAATACAACCAGATGAAAATAGGTAAATAGGGTCAAAGAGTAATTGAGTCAAAGGTTAGAATCAAATATGATTCTAGCGTACACATATTAGCCAACTTAAAAGGGCTCAAGTTCAATTGCAATAGCTAGCACAACCACAATAAAAGGGACATCATGATGCAGTTTTCAATTTGTATCCATCTTCATGCTTGAAGATATTTTGATTTCCTAGATTAATTCTCATACTATTTTAAGATATTTTATAAATACTTTTTGTATAAATACTTCACCTTTCGAAGTGTTGGGGGTGGATTCAAAGACATTTCTATAGGCATTTTCTTCTCAAATTAAGGAGCTATTGTAATCAAAATTGGATTGGCTTGTTGGATCAAGGAATAAAGTAAATATATTTCATAGGATTCTTGTGTAAAGAAGAAATCAAATAAGTATTCTCTATCTTATGTTTATTATTCTTTCTCTTCATGTTTATAAATAATCATATGTGTCTCTATGAAATCTGAATGTTAAACTAGGAATGATATTTCAAAACTAGCTTAAATGCTCTCTATCTTGACTTTTTACATTCTTAAAGTTAACTGCTAAACCATCTTAGTCTGGGAATTCTTAATTTCTCCCTTGCTTCCATAGTTTCCATCCTAGGTCTATAGTAAAGGATTCTTAGTCACCCTTTGCTCATGAACACCTCCTGTTCTTCATCTTGATCCCGGTTTAAGGAATCTTCATTGCCCTTTTACCCTGGTTAGGACTACCTCATCCATTTGAACCTGAAGATTTGCCTCTTGCTTTGCTAGCCTGCCCCGTGAACTCTTTCTTTAGTGATTGATTTGATCCAGTTAAGCCCTCCTTTGATTGACTCCATAGCCCAATGGGTTGAAAACCTTTCTCTGTCCATTTGCTCGTAGAATTCCACCACCCAACCAAAATAAAAATCTTATGAGCACTAAGAACTAGCCTAAAACCCCACCAAAAAAAAGTTAAATTATAAAGAGGGAGCCCTCTTTGGATTTAGGTTGGCTAGAACCCAATTCTAAAAGATTAGGTTTGTGGTTACCTTGGATTAATCCTTCTTTTTATAACTTCTAGGGAAGACTTCTGAGTGATATCAAGACTGAAATATATATCAACTATCGAGAAATTTTACTGAGTTCAAGTGTAAGGTTATATTAAATGTGGCTAAGATAGTGGATCGTAAGGTTCATTTTAGAGAAAATTCCTTAAGATATGAAAAATTTCTAAGGAAACCTACCATACCAATGAAGAATGATACATTTACTATCAATTGGTGCACTGAGGGTCTAAGTTTGAAGTGAAAGTTTCCAATAACATGCAACTTAGAAACCAATACCATAAGTGAAAGCATCTTCATAAAATAAAATACGTATTGAAAACATTGAAGAAAATATAATGAAATAGACATGAAGACCCATCTATGAGCACTCTAGTGTGAATTGGGTCCAAGATGATAAATTTTGATGAAATGAAAGAAGGATACAATGGTGTAGATGAGAATGTACTGATCTCATTGTCACTAACAATTTAGTGAAAGGATCTCATGGGAACTTGGATGGGCCTTCAGAAAAATGGAAAATAAGGTGTATGTAAGGTTTGGGGTGCCCACTTTACCACATCGTTTTACCTACTAAAGTGGCGCTTGTTGTGGAGCCCATATATGCTTTTTATTTTATGGTCAGCCAAAGTAGCGTGTCATCATGTGAGGAGAGCCATGTTAGTTATAATCAATCCCCCTTTGTGAATTCAATAATTTTAGTCTATATAGGCCATATTGGCTGGCTTGTATAGAACTTTTTAAGAGAAAGTACCCTAACTGTTGCCAGTGACTAGCTTTATGGCTTCAGAAACGAAAAAAAGATGGATGCGAAAGCCCTCTCAAACAAACCTTGCGAGTTAAGGTGGTATAGCCATGATATTGGTCACAAATATATGGGGAACATATGTGAGACCCCTCACACCTATTAATAGAACATGTACAAGTGTCAGTTGATATGGAAATTTGGTGTCACTTTTGTTATTTGCTTTTTTTAAATGACCACCTAAGGGACACACTCATAACATGGTGTTATGGAAGGAGAGGGACTAGGGGTAGCTTCGTGATGATGTGGTTGTAGATTCCTAGGCCCAGGTGACTTTCTTTAGTTGTGGGTTGTTGAAATTTATTAAAAACCCTCTCTTGAGATCACAAGAGGAGTTTCTACACTTTTGTAATTGGAATTTCGTTCATCAAGGGTCCCAAAACACCTTTCCTTGTAGTTTGGTTGTCACCTAAGAAGAACATACAAACAATTGGGTGATGTTAATGCTTAAATAAGAACGAAAAAAGCATGGAATGAGATAATAAAAATGCATGAGAAGTATTAAACAAAACCTAAAACAAATAACATGAAACAATTCTTAAATGAAGCATAAACACATCAAAAAAATACATAAGAACAGAATGCCCTTTATTGATTATTTATACAAGAGCTACAAGTGAGATATCCAAACACTTGAAGAGATTTTTTCTTGAGAAATGGTGCTCAAGGGATCTCAATAAGGAACCCCTTTCTTCAATCTCCTATGAAAATTCACTCTCTCTGAAAGAATCTAAGAGAAATCTCAATGATGATGGAACTCTCCAATGAAATACAGGATTGCCTTGGGACAATTTTGCCAGCATAACAATGCTCAAACATATTCTTCTCAACAATGGAATGGAGGATTGCTTAGGAGAAATTTTCTCATAATAACATTTCCTCTTGCTCTTGTTCATACAATGGCTTGTTTAGATAGAATTTGAACTCCTTTGTTCCTCTCATGGCTCCTTAATGAGAAAATGACTTGAGAATAGGACAAGAGGATTCACTTTGGGCCTTCATATCTCCAAATCGACTCGAAATTTGTTGTCCATGGGTGATACATGTCAATGAATTCCAAATAGAATCATGTGAAGTAGTCCTAAAATCTTGATTTAGACTACGGACAACCCACACAACTATTAAATAAATAGCCGTGTGGGTAGTGAATTTCAGCCTTTGAATAGCCTGTGCAGGTTAATTTTTTAAATGTAGCTTTGTAAAAAATTCTATTATTTGGTCTTTATGATTTCCTCATCTAGAAAAATGTCACCTATAGATGTTGTTTTCTAGATCTAGGTGCCATATGACCTATACAAATGTGTGCATGACTTTTCCATGTTAATAGTTCCCCCCTGATGTACGAGGATAGGAGAAAGTGTATAGCCGAAATACATCACATTTCGTTGTTCTAATCATGGGTATGACTTACTTTTCTGAGAGATATGAGATCACGATGGAGATTATTAGGGAGGTTCCATTCATTGAGAACTGACAAAAAGTCGTTGCTCTAAAGAAATGATAATACAAAAGTGTATATATGATGAAAGCATGTCCCATGCTCATTAGGATTACTAGGAATGACATAGTACAAATATACATGGAAATGTCATGGCACGTCAGTGATGAGATAGCTGACATGTTCATAGATAATGAAGATAACTACTTTCACCTTGGATGGAATTTCTGACAAACATGCTAATTTGGATGCCTCCATGCATCTGATGTAAGACACTACTAAAGGGGGGGTGTGATGGGATGCATGGGTCTTTCACTAAATGAGATAAAATTCAATGGTCATGATGTACAATACTAACATGACATGAAAATTTATGTTGAGGTCGAATGTTAGGGAGACCAATAACATTAGTGGAAAAATGATGTTTCCCACTACGCCACCTGAGATTATCTGTATAGGGTGGGAGTAACCAAGGTACTACTTCAATTATGGAATATGAGCATTGATGTCGCCATAATGAAGTTTCAAATGCTTGAAATATGATTCCAAGAAATCCAAGTAAAATTGGTATAGATATTGACAATAGGAAGGGTCCATAGAAATGATGGAAATAATTGACAGTATGTGAGGGATATGGAAAACCTACCTGAGGTTGGAGCATTGATGCAATTGGTGGCAATCATAACGATAATGCTGTAGTAAGTGCCCCTGGAGTTAGTAGGGCATCCAAAGGAGGAAATGATTTTTCTGTCTATCATAGAATGATTTGAGAAAATGATAATCATTGATATGGATATGAGATGGATGAAAATCTAGCTCCAACAAAGGGAGACTTAGGACTGCTTCTAAGTAAATGACACAAAACATGGGTGAGAATTTTTCTCCTTAAAAGAAAAATTTTACACTTCCCAAAAGAATTTTAAAAGTGGTTTAGGATGTACAAACACAGAGACGAGTGCCCCCAAAAATTGATGGTTTGCATGATGTTTCAGGTGGGTTTGTTGCTGCGGGTGAGGGCCCCATTGGTTGGTCTCGATATGGGGTGGATGAGGTGGATGGAATGATGCATATGGTCTATTGCAATATGGGTGGATGGTAGGCCAAGTGTAGCATATGATGGTGCATTCATTTTGATGGTTCTACAAACAAGAGTAGTGGCCTAGGAGTGGGGGTGGTAAGCAATGTGCGAAGAAGAGAAGTATGAGGCTGATTGTTATGAAACCAGCTCAAGAAAAGATAGAAAGATAGATCAACGCCTTAGAATTCAGCCTCTTCGAGGGGGCAGCCTCCTTTACATTACGTAAATGAACAATTCTTGGATGATACAAATGAAAAGACCTCCTTTCTATATATGAGTCTAAGGGGTCATTATATAATCAGAGCCTACATAACAATAATAATGTAAGGGCACAATAATAATAATAGTGGGCTTCTATGGGGCACAATAGTAACAATATGGGCACTACATGGGTACATCAATATAATAAGGGGGTTGTACTAATAATAATAAGGGTTTACACTAGTAGTATAGGGGCCTAACACTGATCTTCTAGACATGCATATGAAATGGCTCCCAGGCCTGGGGTGATGGACATGGATATCGATAGTCTGAAGGGAACTATGAATTGGGGTAATCAATGCAGGTGAGGCTCTATCAACCGATGTGGAAGTTTACCATGTATAGGTGAAAGGTGATGGTAAACATGGTCAAGATGGAGAACTGAATGGTTTATTTCAGAGAAATGATGGAAAAATATGTAAATATTTGGAGGAATCATATCATTTTAAGTGAATAATGATACCTTAACTATCGGTTGCCTCACATGGAACATGCTTACTATGAAGGTGTTGATATCCTCCAGCTTCGAAAGCCAATACCCCAAGAAAAATAATGCATTAGTAACAATATGCAAACTGGAAAGAAAGATGTAAAAAAAACAGGAAATCACACCTAATCGGTTCTCTGAATGGGTGGAGTTGATGTTGGTTTTCCATAACTAGGTAAGCATCAAGCCACGTGTGGGTGTGGATCTCCATAATCAAAGGGTTGATACCAAGTATGTCATAATGTGACCACACAAAAGTGTCCCTATACTCTTGTAACAAGGCTTTGTAAGAGGCAATTTCTTTGGGAGAGCATGCTACACCCAACGATATTTCTTTGATTATGCTCTATTTTGTGTATATGTCTACCTTGATGGTAAGGGATATGTTGGACACGTTTCCCTCCTCAACCACATCTGGTGTGGTGATGGGATTTTTGGACCAATCTATTGGCCCTAGTGGTAGGAAGTCCTTTGTTTTCTACTAAGAAAATATTGTGGGATGGTGCTTTAGTAGGTGAGAAAGCATTTCCTAGCAAAAATAAAGAGAGATAGTGCATGGCATCCCAAGGACACTTAGGTTTCTCCATGGCCTCCAGAATATCTTCATATAAATGAAAAATATTTTCTAACGAGGAAAGTGGTTGTGAGGGGTCATGAGGCTGAGATGGGTGCCTAGTGGTGCTGGTGGAAAAGTGAGAAAATGATTCGGCAGCTACTTCCATAGAGCCAAATGATGTGGAAAATTCACAGAAAAATTGGGCCTACATAATCATGAGTGGTTCAACCTTCACAATGGGCAAACCAGTCATGACACCAAAAAATTATGTGAAAACGACATGAATCAAGGTTCCTATGGATGAGGAAATTATTCATATATGGTGTTGGGTCTCATTAGATCCAGGTGTTGGGATAATCTCCTTGATGGGTCTCTGAGAGTAGTCAAGGGAAGGTACAATGTCTTGGGAGCCAAATAAGTTGGCTCGAGAATAGTTGTGTTGATGTGGTATATTGTTTATGCCATGACATCTATTGTAGCTGTTGAGAATGGTCTTGGTGGGGTGCTAATGGAAGGTATATGCTAGTAATTGGTCTAACTTAGGCTAACGATCAGTCAGAAAAGGGGTTGAGGTTCAAGAATTATGCTACTGTAAATAGGTCCATGCCTCTCCAAATCAAGTGAGGTGTGGGAAAAGCTAAGTATGATGGTTTCTCATGAAAATATGGAAACTATTGCATTTGCACCTATGTTTATTTGTGTGGACCACTTGAGGAACTTGGTGCCACTGCTTAAGTTCTCACAGATGGGAATATTATTTAATAATATGTATAGGTTCATCACATAAGGTGTAAGTGCAGGCAGGTTGATGTGGTATTGATTTTGGTTTCCTTCTTGAATGATGGGAGGTTGTATAACAATGGGTAAAGGGGAATATGAGCATGAGGCTTCTTTGTGGAAGACACAATTGATTGCCCGAGATACATTGTTTTCCACTAGGGTGTTGGGGAGTTATGGTGTGACAGTATTAGTTTGAGTGAGAGCTCCCAATGCATCTCGATAGTGAGGGCATTCTGGACAGCGATGTGTGTAGTGTCCTTGTTATGTTCATATAACACATGGATGGTTAGTACATAATGCCTTATTACATGTTCTAATGGCCTTTTCTTCTATAGGTGGAGGTGGGGACACTGGTGTCTAAGGTGCATGAAGAAGGGATTTTAACTCTTGTAATTCCGGGCATATATTGGTAGGGTTCCCTGATACCTCATATAATGCACATGGTGGAGGTACCCTAGAAGAGGAACTAGTTGGGGTTTTAACCTTTTCACCTTTATGTTTCTCCTTTTGGGTGTACCCTGCTAGTGTTGTTGTAGTTGTGGTTCCTTGATGTGTGGTTGAAGGAATCTTCATTCCAGATGAAGTGATAGTTGGGGCTGTTGACATGGTTTGTGGTGCCAAATACCAAACATAGGTTTCAAAAGTAATATTAGGCAAAGTTATCATTTCCATGAATTGATGCGAGAAAAAACTAGGTGGGGATAACAAAAAGGCATCTAGCTTATTTCTTATGGAAGGAATGTTGATTTGTTAGTGACATTGTTGGGTGTGCCTTGAATCAGTTCATGAGTTTGGGTAACAGTAGACAAACTCATCATACACATCGAGGTGGTGGGCACAGACTCAATTAGAGGAGGGTCTCCTCGGTATGTTCCTACAAGTGATGATGTTTTGAATATCCCTAGACCTGCTTCAGTGTATGAAGGGATGGACTCATTGTGGGATGTTATGAGAGGTAACACACCATCAGGATTTGCAGGTTTTCGTTTATCATAGTATGTGAGTTGATTGATGGTGATGAGTTATTCCTTCATTTGTAAACATCATGATGTATAATATTGATGACGCTACTACAATCATGGAATACATGTAGCTGTGACCTAGTAAGATATTGTAATCTAATTGGGAATTAAGGACTTCGATTTCTATGAGCATTGTTTTACTAGCAAGGTCCAATGGGAAGTTTTGGAAAAGTATGATGGGTGCAAAGGGGTGTCCATCATAAACCCTTAATGTAATGGTAGAAGTAGTAAGCTTAAGGGATCCTAGTTTCTTCCAAACTAATTTTGAAATTATATAGGTGAATTCTCACTCATTTACAATGCATCTATAGATGGTGACCAGTATTTGAAAAGAAAAACATAGTGAAGCATGGTCCAAATCAAAGGCCATGAAGCGCGAATCAGAAGGGTTGATTGTGCCTAATGCAGAAAGTAGCTTTATGATGAGTTGGACATGTATGCAAGACCTCAAATGTGGACATAGTTGAAGGATACTATGCTAAGTCATCAATGATGTTATAGCTAGAAGAAAGCTTTGAGTTATGGATATTATGATGTAATGACCCTTTAACCATTCATGGAATAGGTTTAATAAGGGGTCATGGTATCATCAAATGTCTCATAGCAATAATGTTAGATGATGTGGAGGGGTTGTTTTTGGGGGGAGTTCCATAATATCAGTTTCGTGTTTGCATGGTAACATTTGTCCCTACCATGAAAATGTCATGATTAGCTAGAACTTGAGGGCTACCCCGTGAAGGGTTTTGGTACTAGTGAGAGGTGGACTTATGTTGCGTGGCTACTTCCCCCTCATTGGGGAAAGGGTTTAGCATTACTAGAGGTTATTGAGTTGTTCCCCCTTCACCGCTAGCCTTTCTAATGATTTTCAAATCTCTAAGTTGATGACAATGATGGGTGTAATGCCTATATTCCCAATAAATAATGCATATATGGTTGGTCTGAAGGCTGCCATTTTTACTTGGATTTTGTGGGTTTTTGGTACCTTGATTTTGAGTTTGGCTCTGATTGGGGGGATTAACCCTAGTTGGAACACATGGAAGTTGGTTGTTTCCTCCATTGCAAGGTTCCCCTTTTGGTTTTTTCTTTCCTTTTCTCTTGTTAACGTTTGAGGTATTAATAGTGTTAAGGCTTTCAAATTCTTACTATTGTTGGGAGAAAGAAGGTTGCAAAAAATTAACGCCAGCATTAGGCTGATGTGAGGGTTTAGCTTGTTGAGGTTCAAGAAAATGGTAATAAGGATTTCCTTGTACTGGGTTGATGTAAGGGGTTTGGGGAGTCGACACAACCTCTGTGGTGTGAGGAGGATACTAGCCAGCTTGTGTGGGAGGGTACTAGTTACTTAGTATAATAGGGTATTGGCTCCCTTGCGTGGGAGGATTTTGGGAATTCACTATATGATTAGGATAATATACTGGGCTACTTGGAATTTGGGTTATAGGTGGAACCCTGAATGATTGGAAATGGGGTGGTCCATTGTACACATTTCCATATTAATGGAATGCATTACTAGGTTGGTTGTGGGTGATGATTCCAATCAAATCGGCTGCAACATTTGATGCCCATGGATTGTTTTGGGTAAATGTAAGCAGATGGGGAGCATCATCTAGGACCATGTATAGATATCATGTTTGATTTTAGATGAGATCAAACTATTGAGCTTTGGTGATAGCCTCTTCCTCTGTCTGAGGCATGGTTGTTGCCACATATTTTGCAATCACTGGTAGAAGATAATTCGAAAAGAAATATAGGCAAAGGTCTTCTGTTACAATGAATTTACAAATGTTTTGATGATTTTTCCACCCATGGATATGGTATAAATATGAGTGGAGGTGGTTTTCTGAAAGTGGGTTAGAAGTTCGAGCCCGGTTTCATGTAGCACTAGAAGATGGAAAAAAGTGAGGTATGAATGAGCTAGGGATTCGAATATGCGATGGGAACTCGCTCCCTCACTCACTTACCATTTTCTAGCAAGGCTAGTGTGAGTGTATTGAAGTTGGCTCAAACGAATTGATTCTTCAACGTTGTTAGATGTACACCAAAAATTATAGGTCATGATGTGGTTAGCAAGATATTCCCCCTACTTGCCTTCAAACTTGGGAACGTTTGAAGGTAGCTTAGTTGGAAAGGGAGGCCAATTTTGATTTTTCAGAATTGGATCTGTTAGGTTCCTATACCAATAGGAATCATAATTTTGATTGACTGAGATTAAGCCTTGTAATATTGTACATACCTTTTCTTTCTGCAAATGTTTTCAATATTAAAAAAATAAAAAAATGTAAAGAGGGTATGTCCTAAAAGAATAATCAAAGGACAAAAAAAATGAAAGTAGGTCAAAGAAATGAAATATATGAGCCCCAAAAGACAAAAGAGACCATGGAAAGTGTGCAAGTTAAAATGCCACTACTATTTACTTTTTATGCTTAATAAATGATTATGTGCAGCTTGTTACTTATGCCACAATCCATGAATAGCCAAAATATTTAAACTTGGCTATGTCATGTTTTCAATTTTATGTTTATAGCTAGAGAATAAAATTTGACCAAATAGTGTAATCTTGGCAGATAATCAGTTAGGTAGAGTAAATAGAAGGAGCTCAACTGTTTAATCTGAGCCCTTGGATGATATAAGGTTAGACTTAGATAGTTTATTTTGTAAAGAAAATAAAATATTGATAAGGGTTTGCTAGCCTAAATGCACCCAAATAAAGTGAATAAAATATGGTAGGATGAGTAAGTGGGTAAGTAGTAGAAAGGTTGCAGAAATGTCTTGTGATTACATGAAAAGCACTTATGATATTTTTCCAAATGCATCTTTAAAATAGGCATAAGTGGTACATAAGAAAAGACAATGGCTCACAACATGATTCATTTAACATCCCTATCTTTCATTTTAACTCCTACATCACTCATTAACTTCCCCTTCATAATAAAAGATTAATATCTTTAGCTCCTTAAGTCAAAGAGGCTCAGAGCTTTTATCTGACTTCTGGAGGGACTAGACCCTCGGCTTGATGACTTAAGAAGCAAAGGTGTTAAAAAACACCTTGCAATTCATTCATCCCCCTCCACAAAAACCCTTTTCCTAAAGGCTAAGTCTTTTGCCTAGGATAAACCCATAACAAAGATGTTCAATGCTAAAAACCCACCATGTAACACTTATCCTATGTCAAGCACCCCTCACTCATGTCACTTCATATTAACTTTTATAAATATATACAAAATCCCCAAAAAACCCAATTTCACGTATTATTTAATTCCTATGTATAAATTAACCCCACCCCTTAGTGTAATTATAAAGTATATTACTATCCATATCCCACAAAAATATATTAATAACCCTACCTTAGCCCATAATCTCACATTAGAGCACCCCCGATGAGATGAAAGGTTAAGATAATCTCATACCGCCATGATTAGGCCCAGGGGGGGCCCCGAAAACTTTATGGTTAAATCACCGAGCAACTCCCATCTCCTGACCACCATTGATCATCCCCATTTTACATCCAATGCCTCTCATCCATATCGGACCAACTCGATGTCTGCACTTTACCCGCTCGATGAGGTAATTTTCCCCTTGGCCCCTGACGCTACGTGTCAAGCGCTGAATGGAATCGAGCAACCCCTCCTGAATACCGCCTGCACCATAAAAGCGGTGACATCCCAAACCACTTCCCCTTTCCAACCAAAAACCACCACTATTCATCGATTAGTAAAAACTTTCCAAAATTAATTGTTTTCCTATAAAAGCACGATTACCCCTATTTTTTCTTTTTTCACGCATTTGCCTTTGACAACTCATAACATCATTGCAACTCCTGCAAACTACAAAAATAGCTCACGAACCTCTGCAATTGCTCCGCATAAGCTACTGACAGTCTGACATAGTCATCCATCCATACTAGAGCCATACAAACCCCTACCAAACCTTTGCTAACTACTACTTACAGTCAAAATTGCCCAATTCTAGGTATTTAACCATGGAAACCCCACTCAGTTGTCCAATTCCAATAAATTTCCCCCAGAACACTTTAAATTAAGTAGAAAATAATTAGATTTATTTTGGTTTTTACACATTATACCAAATCCATCTGCAAGAACATTGTTGCCCTAAAAAACTTAAAACTACCCCCCATACTCAAATTCACAAGAACTGAGTATGGTTGTCCCAATTGCTATGGATGTTAGACCCATCTCTACACCCCATTTAGACCTGGACCACCTTCCCCTAGCTAATAAAGATTTCTAGATAAAAGATACCACTGTCATAAAGCTCATGATCAAAATACATTGCCAAATTAGGGACAAGTTCCTGAACAATGTTGATGAAATTGGCCTTTGGGAGTTAAATTTGCCCAAGTACCAATTCACCCAAGTCCACATTTTTCTTGAAATTATGCATATGTGCTATGCTTGTTACGTCCCAAGTGACAAAACCAGCATGTCTCATGACCAGAAGGTCCTTTTCACCATCACTGCTGATTCTATAAATGAAATGTTACAGCTCCAACTAGGGCCAAACCTAACTCCCCTATCAATTGGAGATCTGTTGGACTTATATCCCAAACTCAGCTCTGCAAAATTGTCCCAATTACTCCAAACCTTCATCAAAGAAGAGAAGCACATCCCTAAAGACCCCCCTCCATATGTAGCAACGATATTTTCCCCATGGGGCCAAAATTGTAGCCATGATATCTTGTGTTTTGGTTACTCCATAAGTGAGTATATTGATGAAATTATCTTGGCTTTCATGTCCATCTGTACCCTAGGAAAAACTCTTGCAGCCATTTATGACTTTTTCACATTCATAACTGACAGAATGCATGACCAGTTCACAAGGATGGGGAATGAAAGTGTTTTCAAATACTCCTCAGTTTTATACCATGTGTTATTATATTATCAATCAGAGAAATTCCCATTCACCCTGCAAAAACTGGACACCAAGGGGCAACCCAGGTCAGTCATTTTTTGGACCCCATTAATCCATAAGTATCAGTCTCCATACTGTTATTCAGAATTCATTGACTTATTTGTACATCCAGTTATGGCAATGTTGACTAGAAAACCTCCTCCAAGAATTAGTCCAGAAATAAAGAGAGTCCTTCAACTGTCAAAGAAGACCAAAGTGGGTGACTAGTACCTTTACCAGAACCACACAGAAATTAGGATATATGGTTGCATGCTTGCACCATATAAATTGCCAAGATACCTCCCTATGAGGTTATTTGCATTACAATACTATAGGAAAATTATCAATGCAAATGAGGTAAACTTAATCAATGCCAACAAGAAGGCCATTTTCAAAATAAAAGACCAACTAGGCCCCTTCATATGCAACTCTAGGGAGGTCGTAAAAGAGGTAGATTTGATACTACAGAATATGAAGCTCCAAAGAAGCTTTGTCTGGAGATATGATCCTTTGGAATTTATCACAAAGAATAGACAAAAGGTCAAGCTATGACCCTTCATCCACCATCCAATACCTGAAATAGAATCATATGCAAACCAAACAAAATGGTTGGAAGGTACCCTAGTAGACTAGGACAGCACTAGAATAGATGTAGAGAATGCTCTCATTGATTTAGAAAAGTAGCTTGATGACAACTCTTTTCTACAGGTACCAAAAGAAGCAGAGACTGATATGAGTAATCCCCCAATCATTTAGACTCCATAGAATGAGGAGAAGATCCCAAGAAGGAATAGAGAAGGGGTTTCCACTTCAGGAAGAGCCTCCTCTGATTTGCCACAAGAATCAAACAAGAGGCAAAGGCTAAATCCAACCTCTGAGCAAGAATATATTGAAGACTCAACTGAGGTAACTAATACAGGAGTAGAAATAAGTAGGCCTACCACTCCATCTGTAAGCAGGCAAGAGCCTTCCACTTCACAAACTCAAACGTTGGAAAGGTAGCTCAGTGTGGAAGTGTCTTCTTTCAGAATACCAGCTAACAATGACTAAGATATCAAGGAAAGGTATAAGGAAATCAAGGCTAGAAATGAGAGGCTTAAAGCCCAAAATTATGCTCAATAACAGAAGCTCACCCCTACCAACCAAGCAAGGCTAATGTCAGTCTTACTTGGTTGGTAGGGGTGAGCTTCAGGTATTGAGGGGAAGTCGTAGATGAACTTTGTGAAGCCTACATCCCAGCAACCAAAGACAACATCAGATTTCAAAAGGGTAGATTTTGAAGTGCTGGAAAGCGACATTCATCGCATAGAATAGATTGGATTGCATAAGTAGGCTAGAGAGATGATATACTCCACCCTGACAGGTAAAGCCATAGCTTCCCATCAGCTACAAAACTCCCTGGACAAGATCTTAGCACAATTCCAGTTGGAGAATGCCTCCTCACAAGCCAAGGACACAAGGATCAAGTCCGTTGAGGACTTAGTAATTGAATTGGGACATGATCTCAAGGATATAAAAGCCATCGAACAACATATCAAAAAGAATAATGATGACATAGCTTCATTGAAGAAACAACTAAAAATACCTCAGTTACAACATCCATAAACACTGGAAGTCCTAGAAGCCTAGTAGGGGCATGAAGAAATCATGGACTTAGTCTTGAAATTGAATGACCAACTAAAAGAGATTGGAAAGGAATTAGATGCTTTGATCCAATTAAAATAAGCAGATGTGGCCACCTCTTCAACATATGTTATCCCCACAGCCTCTACAGTAGTGCCATCCACACTAGCAGCATCTTTAGCACCTACAACTCCACTTGCAACAGCCTTGCCAACAACAACAGATTCTACATTAGTAGCAAGCACATCAGGAGAGAAAGCAACAGAACTTGTGAAAGCCATGGAAGAAATGACCATCTAGGCTACAGAGATGAAAAAGCTAAAGGAAAATGTGGCAAAATTGGAAACTAATTGCAAATTAGACCAACTAAAGCTAAAAGAAGAAACACAGAAGGCACAGAGAAGGGGTGAGAGAATCAAAATCCTAGAGAAGGATTTAACACTAGAAAAGCCACTTGGACAAACCAAGTAAATGCGGTGGGCCAATATCATTGACTTTGTCAATGATATTTGGCCATCAATCCAAGTTATTTTTTAGCAAACAAAGCTAGTAAAGGTAGCTACTGAAGCTATCTGGAAATTAAAGGAGGAGTTGGTAAATAAGCCAGAGGATGCAAATAGACTCATCCACTTCCTCAATGGGAAGAATAGATATGAGCTCCAAGAGATAAATACAGAAGACGAGACTGTTGCCATTTTAGAAATAAGGAAGGTCCTTTCTAAAAGGAACCTTATGCTTAATTTGGAAGAAAAGTGCCACAATGTTCAGGTAGCCATTGATAGGTAGATGGCTAAATTCTAGATTTTCAAGGAGAAAGGTCTGCCCATTCCTATGGTCATCCATGATAAACTAATGACACAGTTGGACTATGGGGATAGACTTAGAAAATTGGCTAAGGAACAAGCCAATTATTCATCCATTAAAGCCTTGCCAATAGGAAAAGTATTATATGACACATTTGAGAACTTGTTTTTCCTTGAGCATGAGTGTTATGAAACCAGCTCAAGAAAAGATAGAAAGGATAGATCAACACCTTAGAATTCAGCCTCTTCGAGGGGACAACCTCCTTTACATTTCATAAATGAACAATTCTTGGATGATTCAAATGACAAAACCTCCTTTCTATTTATAGGAGTCTAAGGAGTCACAATATAACCCTGCCGACCTAACAATAATAATATAAAGCCACAAAAATAACAATAGAGGGATTCTATGGGGCCGAGTAATAACAATATGGGGAAAATAGGGGCACAACAATATTAATAAGGGGTACAACTACAATAGTAATGGGGTAATCACTAGTATTATAGGGACCCAACATGCCCCTCTCCTTCAAAAAAGTGTTGTCCTCAACGCTTGAGTAGTTTTGGATACTTCTGTATAAAATTCTCATCCTCCCATATGGAATTTTCAGCAGATAAGTTCTTCCACTTGATAAGATACTCCGAAATTGATCGATTTCATAGCTGTCGAGTTCTTGTTTATGTGACTGCTTCTGGTTCCAATATAATTTTTCTGTCCTCGTCAAGTTCTGGAAATATTGTTTGAACTGGGAGCTTGTTGCCTATAACCTTCTTTAAACATGAAATATGGAAAGCTCGGTGCAATCGAGAAGCTCCAAGAAGCTCCAATTTGTATGCCATAGTACCAATCTTTTGCAACACCTTGTATGGACCATAATACTTTGGAGATAATTTATTATCCTTCTTAGCTTGCTTGAGAGACATTTTCTTATATGGTTGTAACCGTAGAAATACCCAATCACCTACATCAAAACTTCTTTCGCTATGATGTTGATCTGCCTATTATTTCATTCTATTATGTGCCAACACGAGGTTATCCTTTAAGAGTTGGAGGACTTGTTGTTGATGTTCGATGTGATGTTTCCATGCCTGAAAGCCTTAGAATTTTCTCTTAATATGATGTGAATGGATGGTGGCTAATACCCTAAAGTGCCATAAATGGGGTCATTATTTGTTGCTGTATGAAGAAGTGTTATACCACCATCAGCCAAGAGGGCAATCCATTTGACCCATGTGCTCTATTATCAAATACAAGCAACAAAGATATTCTCCACATTTGTTTACATATCTCAGTTATTCCCATCAGATTGAGGATTGATAAAGATGAGCTATAAGGCTAACTAAGTTACCAAGACAAGAAAATAATTTGTCCAAAAATTTCCAGTGAAAATGGGATCTCTGTCACTTACAATAATCTTTGGGTTTCCATGTAGCTTTTGAATTGTTTCCATAAATGCAGTAGAAACTGTACTAGCTTTAAATGGATGTGATAATGCACAAAAGTGTTCATACTTGGTAAGTCTATCAACTACCACCATGATGACACTCTTTGCCTCAGACTTGGGTAAACCCGTGATAAAATCCATGGAAACCTCCTCCCAACGTTGGCTTTGAATGGATAAAGGTTGTAATAGACTAGGTGTCTTAATTGTTTCAACTTTATTTTCTTGGTAAACTAAACATTCCGCCACAAACTTTTGAATATCTGATTTAAGGCCATCCCAAAAGAATTCCTTCTTAACCTTGTGGTAAGTCTTTAAAATCTTGAGTGCCCTCCTAAGGTAGAAGTGTGCAATTCCATAAGAATATTTTGTTTTAGCTGGGAATTCTTACAGAGATATAAGCGATCTTTGTACCATAACGAATCATTTTGCTAGCTAAATGTATCAGACGTACTGGAATCTTGTTGTAACTTTCGAAAAAGTGCCCACACTTCTTTGTCATTCTTCCATTCCTCCATTGCTTCGTTTATCCAATCTGTTTGGATAATAGAAATGGCACACAACAATGCTTCCACATCCTCATCCTTTCTTGAGAGTGCATCTGCCACCACATTTTTCTTCTCTTTTTTGTAGATGATTTCAAAGTCATAACCCAACATCTTTGTGACCCACTTTTGTTGCTTTTCAGAGGACAATCTTTGTTCTAAAAAGTATTTAAAGCTATCATGATCCATTTTTACCTTGAAGTGTCTTCCCTTTAGGTAAGGTCGCCATTTCTTAAGTGCATGGAGTATTGCCAACATTTCGTTCTCATAAATAGCTTTGTGTAAAAACTTTCCCTTGATTGGACGACTTTCAAAAGCAATGGGTCTTTCATCTTGCATTAAAACAACACCAATTCCATTTCCTGAAGCATCACATTCCACAATAAAGGTTTTTGTGAAGTCTGATGTAGCTAAGACCCGTGCTTGGCACATTGCCTCTTTAAGATGTTCGAAGGCCTTGGTTTCTTCTCGAGTCCATGAAATGCATCTTTCTTCAGTAATATTGCTAGAGGTGCCACTATTCTCCCATAATTCTTAACAAACTTGCGATAATACCCTGTCAACCCGAGAAATCCTCGCAGATGCTTTATGGATGTGGGGATTTTCCATTCCTTAATGGCTTTAATTTGGCTAGGTCTACCTTAACTCATTCATGAGATACAATATGACCCAGATATTCCACCTCTTGTACTCCAAAGAAACATTTGGATCTTTTTGCATATAATTGTTTCTCCTCCAATAGTTGTAGCACCCTGTCAACATGTTCAACATGATCCTTCCAAGACTTGCTATAAATTAGTATATCATCAAAAAATACTAACACAAATTTTCTAAGGAATGGTTTGAAAATTGAATTCATCAAACTTTGAAATGTTGAAGGTGCATTGGTAAGGCCAAAAGGCATGACCAAAAATTCATAATGACCCTCATGAGTTCTAAATGTTGTTTTCGGAATGTCTTGAATCTTCATTCTGATTTGATGATACCCTGAACGAAGATCTAACTTGGTGAAGTAAATTGATCCATGCAATTCATCGAGTAATTCATCAATGACAGGAATGGGGAACTTATTTTTAATAGTGAGCTTGTTGAGCTCCCTATAATCGGACACATGCGCCATGATCCATCCTTCTTGTGCACCAAGACTACTGTAGCAGAGAAAGAACTTTGACTTGGTTGAATTATACCAGCCTCTAGCAGTTCTGCAACCATACGTTCAATTTCACTCTTTTGGCATAGGGATATCTGTATGGCCTGATGTTCGGAGAAACACTTCCTGGAATCAGATGAATAGCATGATCATGATCACGCATAGGTGGGAGACCTTTGGGAGTCTCAAATACCTTGGAATGATTGTCCAAGAATTTTTGGAGATCTGGAGAAATAGAT